>APFE030242929.1:0-11212 GCA_000404065.3 Pinus taeda
TTTGACATCTCACATTGACGACTCCTTTTAACTCCATTGTAAAAAGGGTACAAATTGCATTTATATTCAAATTTATATTTTTATGTGCAAGTTTTATGGGGGTTAAAAATGGAAATGGACCTTTTGTTCATGTTTTTCATAAATAACCATCAATGTAATCTAAACAAAGGTCCATCTAACTTCCTTGAAAGAAAGGACACTTTGGATAAAAGAGAAAGATTGTGGTTTCTTCCAAAATGTAATCATGACATTGTTCTTTCAAAAGAAAAAAATTGTGATAGCAATAATGGAGATGAAGATATTGTTGAATTTGAAGAAGACACGAATGAACACCACCAAAAACAAAGTGTGCCAGAGATAACTGCCACAAATCTGCAGTAAGGGCAGCCGCATAATCCTTTTGAAGACTGGTGATAATGTAGATGGAAATGATCAAAAGGGGATTTTGGATCAGAACATTATGGAACGACTTGGTGAAAATGAACATAACAAGGGTCTTGATGGAGATGAAACATCTTTAGAGCAAGATGTCTTGCTCCCCATTAAGACAATGTTGTTGGACCCATTAATGATGTCTCTGTTGTCTCAAAAGAAAAATTTATGGCAGCAATAATGGAGATAAAGACATTGTTGAACTTGAAGAAGACACTTATGAACACCACCACAAAGACAGTGTAGAAGTTATAATTGCCACAAATCTGCGGCAAGGGCAGCCTATAATCTTTTTGAAGGCTCTGGTTATAATGTAGATGACGCTGATCAAAAAGGGGATTTTGGATCAAAACATTATGGAAAAACTTTGCGAAAAAGATGATGACAAGGGTCTTGATAGAGATGAAACATACTTAAAGAAAGATGTCTTGGGGATGTCTTGGCTCCCCATGAAGACAATGTTGTTGGATCCACTAAAGGTACTACTGACCCGGAAGAGAACAATTTTGATGACCATATGTGCCCTTATCTATTTGTGCACCTAAAACAGAATGGGGAAAAGCCATACATAATAAGTTTCGGTGGGACACCAGTTTTTTATGACTAGTATCACGATGAGGGGCCGTTTCTTGACAAACTTCATGTGAGAAACTACAGCCCTGGTCCCCTAGAAGATGAATATAAGAGAACTGCTGGTAGCTTGGAATTATATTTGAAGACAGATTTTGAGGACAGACATTCACAAACACATTTTGGTGGCAGTTATGGGATGATTAGGGGCACCTATAGCCTCGTATAAACTAATGATGGATTTCCTACTCCAGGGGCATATTTACGCACACAAACTGACCAAAACAGCTCAAATTGCCCTAGAGATTAAGCTATTGATGCCAAACATATACATGAGGATCTTTTAGAAGTGAAATAGCAGCAACCTTAACTTGCTGAAAATTGCCTACGAGCAGTCAATATTTTGAGAAACCATTTGGAAAACCCTTCGTGATGGAAGCACATATTAGCAGTGAAAGTTGTAACAAGATGTGCATCTCAAATCTTAGGGAAGAGGTCAGTTTTATGACAAACACAATGACAAAGACCTTAACCTCAAAGCTGGTCACACAAGGACATATTTATTGCATGCAGATTTTGTTCTTGGATGATGAGATTCTAAGGTTCTCAAGCACCTCCAAGAATGACACTTCTCTCCAAGTTGAAGCTAGATGTTACACATCAATGTCTAGGGGAACTGTAGGAGTCCTCAAAATACCTTTTTGGAATAATTAAAAGAAAAAGGAATAGATGATGCAGCATAGAAGCTTGCCATCAACAGGTCAAGAAAGAAGTTAAAATCGGTCATTAAAGAGCTAACCTTGAGTATGTCAGCTTCCCATCTCTGTTGTACTAAATTGCCATATCATCAACTCACTTCGAAGAGTCATCAGGTTACATAACATACTCCATATGCAGATCAACAATATGCTTTCAATTCTAGATGGAGCAAACTGCAAAATATTGGCAATGTTGATCTTTGCATTGATAGATTTGGTTACTTGGGTTACAAGGTAGTCTGGGCAATGGTTCATTCTATACATACTTTATTCTGAAACATTGTTGTCATCTCCTACAAATTATATCCAACTAACCAGTGTCCTAGTAAGACACAATAAGAATGGAGACTTGTTTGGTTGTGATTTTACATGTTGTAGGGAGGAAGGCATTGATGCTGGTTTGTTTATAAGGGAATGGCATCAATCATTGACAAGGATAAACATCATTAGTTTTGTTGGCAAAGAAGCAACATTCCAGCCAAGCTCTAATTCTGTCCACCAAACAGAATGTCTACCATACCTTAATCTTACATGCCTGGGCACGCTTCATAAATAGCCTGATTGTCGTATCTAAGTCTACGGCGTCACCTTTGTTGGAGAATCATTCAGTTGATGATAAAATTGTAGGGTTCAAGCAAGCAAATAAAGCACTTCTACTAAAAATGCAGGACTATTGACCAGACCTGCATGAAATGGAAGGTCACATAAATGCGCAAATTGGAGACATAGATCCAATACTAAGGGAAAATCACATATACAGCACCTTAAAATAATTTCAAAATAGAATTTCTTGGTCCAGACTCTGAAATAGACACTACAGATATAGTTGCCATTGTGATAGATGTTGCTGTATAGTTTTGGAGAACTGAAACTCTTGCCTGCCCTTTCTTAAATGAGTTGCTAAACAACACTATATATATATATTTACGGGATGAAGAGGTTACATTGAAATCATGTCCTAAGGCAGTGAATGCTCATCCAGTACCCAACATTGTCATTAACCTTAAAATGAAATCTACAATTGATCTACTACTATTAAATTGTGTGGATTCTGCAACAAAGTAGTTTCTTTACTACTATGAGTCTATGACCTTAAGCGGCTGAAGTCAAGAGCAAACAACAATGGTTGACAATGCTGGTATATTTTTTGCTATGTTTGGTAAGGTCTCTTGAAGGAGGTTGTTGGGTTGAGAAACAGTCTGAAACAAGGTGAAGACAAAAAAAAGTGCAAACTGACCTCAAATAGATGTTGTAGAACAGAGTGCCAAATGCAGCTTGTGATGAAGAGAATAGATATTAAGATTGACCTATATAGTCGACTTCATCTACCAATCGCATTAATATCTTTGCACAAGCCGGCCTTAAAATGCATGATTGAAGTGCGAGTAGATCTTTGGCAGCCCTATATGACCTATGGGCCAACTTCAATATGATTAAATTTTGGTTAGATATGAGAGAATTGGAGAGCTTATTCTATCCCCAAATATTAGGCCAGGCTACATGTCTGCACGCAAAGAAGATTAGAAAACTACTTGTACACTTTGGATGATGTTTGAAGAATCCAATTGTTCATTTGTGGAGGACAAAAATGTCCACATTGGAGTTTAGACATGGCTTGTTGAAACCCCTATATGTGTGCTTTAAGGTCATCAGAGGTTGATTGTTTGACAACTGGGCTTTGTGTGTCCACATTGGAAACCCCCTAATTATGTTTACATCAAACATAATTATGAAGACCGAACCTAGTTACATTTTCCAACATTATAGGCACCCAAATTTGTCGTCAATCCCTTGACTAATACAATCTCTCTTTGTCCCTTTGAGAGATGACCTCCACTAATCATGTTTCCATTGTTATTTTTTTCTATTATTTCTTCAACTAGCCTCTCAAATTCTTGCAGGGCCTCGACCACACCTCTACCTTGTTACCCAAGTCTGCAACTATTGTTACCTGCAACTTTCTGGTGGTTGCATGCAGATCCTAGATTAGTTGTTACAGCACACATTTCCTTTACAGTCCTACAGTAGTGGTCCCCTACCCTACTCATATTAGTCCTGCAACTGGCTAGGCAGTTGTCTCACATGGTGCCAGTGCTCCTGGAGCTTACTATCAGCTATTGTTGTTGATTCCACCCACAACTTTGATTAATTGCTTAACCTCGACACTACTTCCTATTGGCCTATCCTCAACTTAGCCTATACTACCAACCATTGTTCTCCTTTACAAGGGTTTGTTTTGATTGTCACTAACCAGACCTCAAGCAACAACTCCAATTCTACTCTTGGTTGCTTGTTTTCTGCCCACATGCGCATCCCTGGCAATCTCCTCTATCACTGCCTTATGTCGTCAATTGACCACTCTGCCCCACATCCCAAGGCCTATCACCCATCTCTATCGTGTTCTTTCCCGATTGTTGGAGCTCCACACCCTCAACACTTCTTCCATTTGGCAACTACACACTCCCACAGCATGAGCTTCTTTTGTCCCTAGGTACAAAGTGACCTCACCTTGTCTGTAATCCGTGCATGATTCTGCTATAATGGTTGCGCCTCAACCTTTTACTTATATGCATGTGCCCTACTGTTGGTCGACCTTCGGTCTATGCTTGCAAACTACTCCCTTGTTATGGACAACTAGGTGGGTTGGCTGGCAGTTCGCTTGTCAACCACTTCAAATGGTGATCCACTAAATTGGCAAACCCTATTCAATTGTCATATGTCATACAACCTCTACAAGACCTAGTTGGCCAGAAAAAGTTTTAGGACTCATATGATCAAAGTCAAGCATGGCTCCAATGTCCCTATACAAAGCTAGCTTCCTACATGATTCAAAGATCAATTCTCAGAGTTTCAAACTTTGATACCATGTTAAATTTCTCGTGGACCTAGCACCCATCACTTTATTAACCTAGTAGATTACACATCTACTAAATAAATGCACAACTAGATTCTTTACACAATTGAAAGAAGCAAAATTACACCAATCTCAATCACATATGACATGCCCAACAAAATCGGTTCTTCATTAATAACTCAATCAAAACCTACTTGAGTTGCCATGTTGGGATAATGGCCAAACTAAAGCAAACAAAATTACATCATAACCTGGATCTGTCCTCAATCTCCTTCACTAATCTCAATCTTTCATGTTGCACTTTTACACTTTCCTCGAACCCAACACAGTAAAATGGAAGTCCTCCACTTACCACTGAACGTCTCTCTCAATGTCTTGTACTATTGTATGGTGTCTTTCTCCTCTACTTTGTCTTGCTTTTATAACATTCAGTTAAATCCTAACCCTAATCTCCAAAGTGATTGAAGATTGACATTATATCTCACCTCACTTAAGATCAATGAATGGATTAATGGCTCAATAGCCACCATAATTAATTATGTGTTTTTCCTAAATTAGATTTAGGATAAGCTACATAAACAACTTGCTCACACTTGAGCAAGTAGCTCAAGTGTCATAAGGAGACTTTGGGCGACTTTTGTACGCGTATAAAAACTTAGGCCTATGCAAAAGTACCTACCCAAGTTACAAACATCAACACCATTAAGACTCTAGGAATGGCAATTGTATAGTTCTATTTTGAGATGTTGTTGGGGGGAGGGTATTGATGCTAGTCGATTTATAAAGGTATCACACCAACCATTGCCAAGAACTATCTTTGGTGGATTTGTTGTTTACAATTGTTGGTAATGAAACAACATTCTAGCCAAACTCTAATTATGTGCATTTCCAAAGTTAGATTTAGGCTAAGTTACATAAACAACTTGCTCACACTTGAGCAAGTAGCTCAAGTGTCCTAAGGAAACTTCGGGCGACTATTGCACACCTATATACACTTCTTCCTGTCCAAAAGTACCTACCCAAGTTACAAACATCAACACCAATGAAACTCAATAAGAACGACAACTTGTATAGGAGGAAGGTATTGACATTGGTTGGTTTATAAGGGTATAGCACCCATCATTGCCAAGAACGATCTTCGGTGGATTTGCTATTTACAATTGTTGGTTATGAAGCAACATTCCAGCCAGACTCTAATATCTATCCACCAAACAAAATGTCCACCGTATCTTAATTTTACATGCATGGGAACGATTCCTTCATAAATTAGATATCGCATGGTTATGTTTTAAGTGATATTGTTAATATGAGTCTACAACATGGCATTCGTTGTAGAATCATCCAGTTGATTCTAATTTTTTGGATTCAAGCAGACATATGAACCAATTCAACTTCTAAAAATGCAAGACTATTGACCAAACCTATAAGGAATGGAAGGTCGCAGAACTACACCAATTGGAGACATAGATCCAATATTAAGGGAAAATCACATATATAGCACATTTAAATAATTCCAATAAATGTTCTTGGTCCAAAATTCTGAAATAAATGTTAAAGATATAGTTACCATTACGATAAATGTAGTTGTATAGTTTTGGAGCACTAAAATTCTTGCCTGCCGTTTTGTACATCAATGGCATTTGACATCTCACCTTGTCAACTCCTTTTTACTCCATTGTAAAATTGGTAAAAACTGCATTTATATTCAACTTTAAATTTTCATGTGGAAGTTGTATGGGGGTTAAAGATGGAAATGGACCTTTTGTTCATGTTTTTAATAGATAATAATCAAAGTGATTGAAGCTAAACGTAATGTAATGATGTTTCTGTTGTCTCAAAAGACAAATTTTGTGACAGCAACAATGGAAGTAAAGACATTGTTGAATTTGAAGAAGACACAAATGAACACAACCACCAAGACTGTCCCAAAGATAATTTCCACAAATCTCCAACAAGGGCAGCAACCCCATAATCCTTTTGAAGAATGTGGTTATAATGTAGATGAGGGCTGATCAAAAGGATATTTTGGATCAGAACATGATGGAACAACTTTGTGAAAATGAAGATAACAAGGGTCTTGATGGAGATGAAACATCCTTAGAGCAAGATGTCTTGACTCCCATGAAGACAATGTTATTGGATCCACTAATGTTGCATGTGTTGTCTCGAAAGAAGAAATTTCTGGCAGAAATAATGGAGATAAAGACATTGTTGAACTTGAAGAAGATACAAATTAACACCACCACAAAGACTGTGGAAGAGATAATTTCCGCAAATCTACAGTAAGGGCAGTCCCAATATCCTTTTGAACACTGGTTATAATGTAGATGAGGCTGATCAAACGGGGATTTTGGATCAGAACAAAGGCTAAATCACATCTATAGCACATTTAAATAATTCCAAAAAAAGTTCTTGGTCCAAATTCTAAAATAGGCATTAAAGATATAGCTGCCATTGTGATAAATGTTGTTGTATAGCTTTGGAGCGCTGAAAGTCTTGCCTACTTTATTGCATTTCAACTGCATTTGACATCTCACATTGACAACTCCTTCTAACTCCATTGTAAAAAGGGTACAAATTGCATTTATGTTCAAATTTATATTTTTATGTGCAAGTTTTATGGGGGTTAAAAATGGAAATGGACCTTTTGTTCATGTTTTTCATAGATAACCATCAATGTAATCTAAACAAAGGTCCATCTAACTTCCTTGAAAGAAAGGACACTTTGGATAAAAGAGAAAGATTGTGGTTTCTTCCAAAATGTAATCATGACATTAATCTTTCAAAAGAAAAAAATTGTGATAGCAATAATGGAGATAAAGATATTGTTGAATTTGAAGAAGACACGAATGAACACCACCAAAAACACAGTGTGCCAGAGATAACTGCCACAAATCTGCAGTAAGGGCAGCCACATAATCCTCTTGAAGACTGTGGTGATAATGTAGATGGAAATGATCAAAAGGGATTTTGGATCAGAACATTATGGAACGACTTGGTGAAAATGAACATAACAAGAGTCTTGATGGAGATGAAACATCTTTAGAGCAAGATGTCTTGGCTCCCCATTAAGACAATGTTGTTGGACCCATTAATGATGTCTCTGTTATCTCAAAAGAAAAATTTATGGCAGCAATAATGGAGATAAAGACATTGTTAAACTTGAAGAAGACACTTATGAACACCACCACAAAGACAGTGTAGAAGATATAATTGCCACAAATCTGCAGCAAGGGCAGCCTATAATCCTTTTGAAGACTCTGGTTATAATGTAGATGACGCTGATCAAAAAGGGGATTTTCGATCAAAACATTATCGAAAAACTTGCGAAAAAGATGATGACAAGGGTCTTGATAGAGATGAAACATCCTTAAAGCAAGATGTCTTGGCTCCCCATGAAGACAATGTTGTTGGATCCACTAAAGGTACTACTGACCCAGAAGAGAACAATTTTGATGACCACATGTGCCCTTATCTATTTGTGCACATAAAACAGAATGGGGAAAAGCCATATATAATATGTTTCGGTGGGACACCAGTCTTTTATGACTAGTAACACGATGAGGGGCCGTTTCTTGACAAACTTCATGTGAGAGACTACAGCCCTGGTCCCCTAGAAGATGAATATAAGAGAACTCCTGGCAGCTTGGAATCATATTTGAAGACAGATTTTGAGGAGAGACATTCACAAACACATTTTGGTGGCAGTTATGGGATGATTAGGGGCACCTATAGCCTCGTATAAACTAATGATGGATTTCCTACTCCAGGGGCAGATTTACGCACACAAACTGACCAAAACAGCTCAAATTTCCCTAGAGATTAAGCTATTGATGCCAAACATATACATGAAGATCTTTTAGAAGTGAAATAGCAGCAACCTTAACTTGCTGAAAATTGCCTACGAGCAGTCAATATTTTGAGAAACCATTTGGAAAACCCTTGGTGATGGAAGCACATATTAGCAGTGAAAGTTGTAACAAGATGTGCATCTCAAATCTTACGGAAGAAGGTCAGTTTTATGAAAAACACAATGACAAAAACCTTAACCTCAAAGCTGGTCACACAAGGACATATTTATTGCATGCAGATTTTGTTCTTGGATGATGAGATTCTAAGGTTCTCAAGCACCTCCAAGAATGACACTTCTCTCCAAGTTGAAGCTAGATGTTACACATCAATGTCTAGGGGAACTGTAGGAGTCCTCAAAATACCTTTTTGGAATAATTAAAAAAAAAGGAATAGATGATGCAGCATAGAAGCTTGCCATCAACAGGTCAAGAAAGAAGTTAAAATCGGTCATTAAAGAGCTAAACTTGAGTATGTCAGCTTCCCATCTCTGTTGTACTAAATTGCCATATCATCAACTCACTTCGAAGAGTTATCAGGTTACATAACATACTCCATTTGCAGATCAACAATATGCTTTCAATTCTAGATGGAGCAAACTGCAAAATATTGGCAATGTTGATCTTTGCATTGATAGATTTGGTTACTTGGGTTACAATGTAGTCTGGGCAATGGTTCATTCTATACATACTTTATTCTGAAACATTGTTGTCATCTCCTACAGATTATATCCAACTAACCAGTGTCCTAGTAAGACACAATAAGAATGGAGACTTGTTTGGTTGTGATTTTACATGTTGTAGGGAGGAAGGCATTGATGATGGTTTGTTTATAAGGGAATGGCATCAATCGTTGACAAGGATAAACATCATTAGTTTTGTTAGCAAAGAAGCAACATTCCAGCCAAGCTCTAATTCTGTCCACCAAACAGAATGTCTACCATACCTTAATCTTACATGCCTGGGCACGCTTCATAAATAGCCTGATTGTCGTATCTAAGTCTACGGCGTGACCTTTGTTGGAGAATCATTCAGTTGATGATAAAATTGTAGGGTTCAAGCAAGCAAATAAAGCACTTCTACTAAAAATGCAGGACTATTGACCAGACCTGCATGAAATGGAAGGTCACATAAATGCGCAAATTGGAGACATAGATCCAATACTAAGGGAAAATCACATATACAGCACCTTAAAATAATTTCAAAATAGAATTTCTTGGTCCAGACTCTGAAATAGACACTACAGGTATAGTTGCCATTGTGATAGATGTTGCTGTATAGTTTTGGAGAACTGAAACTCTTGCCTGCCCTTTCTTAAATGAGTTGCTAAACAACACTATATATATATATATATATATTTACGGGATGAAGAGGTTACGTTGAAATCATGTCCTAAGGCAGTGAATGCTCATCCAGTACCCAACATTGTCATTAACCTTAAAATGAAATCTACAACTGATCTACTACTATTAAATTGTGTGGATTCTGCAACAAAGTAGTTTCTTTACTACTATGAGTCTACGACCTTAAGCTGCTGAAGTCAAGAGCAAACAACAATGGTTGACAATGCTGGTATATTTTTTGCTATGTTTGGTAAGGTCTCTTGAAGGAGGTTGTTGGGTTGAGAAACAGTCTGAAACAAGGTGAAGACAAAAAAAAGTGCAAACTGACCTCAAATAGATGTTGTAGAACAGAGTGCCAAATGCACCTTGTGATGAAGAGAATAGATATTAATATTGACCTATATAGTCGACTTCATCTACAAATCGCATTAATATCTTTGCACAAGCCGGCCTTGAAATGCATGATTGAAGTGCGAGTAGATCTTTGGCAGCCATATATGACCTACGGGCCAACTCCAATATGATTAAATTTTGGTTAGATATGAGAGAATTGGAGAGCTTATTCTATCCCCAAATATTGGGCCAGCCTACATGTCTGCACACAAAGAAGATTAGAAAACTACTTGTACACTTTGGATGATGTTTGAAGAATCCAGTTGTTCATTTGTGGAGGACAAAAATGTCCACATTGGAGTTTAGACATGGCTTGTTGAAACCCCTATATGTGTGCTTTAAGGTCATGAGAAGTTGATTGTTTGACAACTGGGCTTTGTGTGTCCACATTGGAAACCCCCTACCCCTTTGTTGTTAGAATTCCATGCACCATATGATGGATAAAGTTGTCATTGATGCCAATAAAGTGGCATCCTAAGTGCATTGTTGAAGCATGCCCTAGATGAAACCTTAGGTGTCGATTGCAAACCTTAGGTGCCAAGGAGGAAACCCTAGCATCGTTGAAGATGACAACTCTGCGTACCAAATGCATTAATGAAGCCATATGACGAAACCCTAGCCTTATTGGCCAACCCTAGATATATTTGCTAAATGCTAATAGTGCATGAAACTCTTATTGAATAAGATGAAACCCTAACCCTTGTTGAAGATGATGAAACCCTAAACTACATGCCTTAGAAATGCTAGCCCTAAATTAATGTAAACCCTAGTTGTTTATACCCTAGCTTGCAAAACCCTAACCCTAAATTGTTTGAAGCTCTAAGTCATAATGTTAAACCCTAGTTGTTAATATGAAGTCCTAGCCTTGCTAAATACACATGACAAACCTTTGATTCATACCTAAGTTGAGGCATAACCTAGTTGAAGTATACCCTAACATGAATAAAGTCTTTGATGTATGGACGATGACTTAAGTGCATTTTTGTCCTAGATGAAAAATCATAAAGCCTTAAA
>APFE030242934.1:0-10052 GCA_000404065.3 Pinus taeda
GAAGACCGCAATCATAACAAGGTATGGCAGTTTTGAGTTCCTTGTTATGCTGTTTGGGTTGTGCAACGCTCCTGCGACATTTTGTACTTTGATGAATGATGTCCTACAACCATACTTGGACTCGTTCGTGGTGGTATACCTGGATGATATAGTGGTTTATAGTGATAACATGGAGGATCATAAGAAACACTTGACAATGGTTTTCAAGGCACTGAGGGAGAATCAGTTGTTCTTGAAAAAATCTAAGTGTGTGTTTGCTCAGACAGAGATACCGTTCCTTGGGCACATCATTGGACAGGGGTACATATGGATGGAGCCGAGCAGGGTAAAGGCTATCAAGGACTAGGTTGAACCAAAGAATGTCCATGATATGAGGGTGTTCTTGGGCATGACCAACTACCAGCGGAAGTTCGTAGAAGGTTACTCCAAAGTAACATCAGCACTGACAGACCTACTGAAAAAGGACAAGAAGTGGTGTTGGACAGAGGAATGCCAAAAGGAATTCGATGAGTTGAAGAGAAGGATGGTTACAGCACCGATACTGAAGTTACCTGACTTCGAGAGACCATTCGAGGTGCACACAGATGCTTTGGATTTTGCCATAGGAGTCCTTATGCAAGAGGGGCATCCGGTGGCCTATGAGAGTCGGAAGTTGCAGGATAGAGAACGGAGGTATCCGGTCCATGAGAAGGAAATGACTTCCATCATCCATTGTCTTCACATATGGAGGCACTACCTGATTGGGAAGCCTTTTGTTGTCAAGACTGACAACATCGCAGCTAGTTATTTTGCATCACAACTGAAGCTTTTTGCAAAGCAAGCTCGTTGGCAAGACTTCTTGGCAGAGTTCGACATGACTATCGAGTATCGACCGGGTAGGCACAATGCAGTGGCAGATGCCCTTAGCAGGAAAGGGCAACTTGCAGCATTGGAGGAGGAAGAAGACCGGGCAGCAAGGGGTAGGAGTCGAGTTCAGATGTCAGAGGAGATGCGGAATAAGATCAAAGAAAGTGTTGGGACCGATGCTTTGGCGCAGAATATAGTGAAGCAGGTAAAGGAAGGGAAGACACGAAAGTTCTTCCTAAGGGAGGGGTTCTTGTTCTTTGGGAACCGACTCTATGTTCCAAAGTCATCCGGACTCAGAAGACACCTTTTGAAGGAATGCCACGACTCTCCGTGGGCGGGTCACCCAGGGCAGTGTCGTTCTTTGGCGTTATTAGAGAGAGGGTTCTTTTGGGAGAAGATGAGAGAGGATATGGAGGAGTATGTACACACATGAATCATTTGTCAGCAGGACAAATCAGATAATCAAAGGCAGGGAGGACTACTAAAACCTTTAGCGATTCCAGAGAGACCATCGATGAGTGTCTCGATGGACTTCATCACTCAGTTACCACAGGTGCAGGGGTATAATGGGATTATGGTCGTGGTCGATCGTTTTTCCAAGTATGTTGTCTTTGTTCCTACAAAGATACCTTGTGGAGCTAAGCAGACAGCGGAATTGTTCTTTAAGAACATAGTGAAGTATTGGGGAATACCATTGAGTATTGTGTCAGACAGAGATCTGCGATTTACAGGGAGATTCTGGAATACATTGTTCAAGTTGGTCGGGACAGAGTTGTTGATGAGTTCGAGTTACCATCCGCAGATAGATGGGCAGACCAAGAGAATCAACGCACTACTGGAGGACTACTTGCGGCATTATGTGACAGCTGATCAAAAGAATTGGCCTGAACTCTTGGATATTGCTCAGTTCAGCCACAATATTCAGAAGAGTTCCGCAACAGGGTATAACCCATTTGAGTTGGTAAATGGACAGATTCCAGTTGCACCACATACTGTGGTAACAGGAGGCTTCTTGACAAACCCTCATGCGAAGAGGCTCATGAAGGCTTGGGAAGAGACCTTGGAGCTAGCATGGTTGCGCTTGCACAAAGCTGCAAGAAGGATGAAAAAATATGCTGATCGTAGGAGATGAGAGGCACACTTTGATGTAGGGGATATGGTGTTCCTCAGGATCACCGGGGAGCAGTTTCAGCCGGCCAAGGGGACGACGAACAAACTGACACGGAAGTACGAGGGACCATTCCGAGTAAAGAAGAGAGTGGGTGAAGCTGCTTACGAGCTGGAGCTTCCACGCCATATGAACATGAAACACCCAGTTTTTCATGTGAGTCAGTTGAAGCGATGTCGACTTGATTCAGACCATCCAGAGAGAGTTGAACCGACAAGAGGACCAGCCGGAATTGTGGACAGGCCAGGACTAGAGTTGGAGAAGATTGTGAGTCTCACAACTACTGGTGTTGGTTGCCATCGACGATGGCAATTTCTTTGCAGATGGAAGGACGCACTGGAGGAGGAGAGCTGGGAGACGGAGGATTCATTTGGGAGATGGAAGGACAAGATCGCGAAGTATGACCAAAAATTGAGGAGGAGAGCAGGAATTTTCGCGACGACAATGACTTCGGGTGGGGGAGAATGTAGCGACCTGTGGCTCTACCCAGGCGCGTGCCCCACCTCCTCGCGAAAATGACCAAGTGTGGAGTCACCATCGCATATGAGCGCGCGGATGGCTATGGGCTTGTGAAGGTGTTTATATGCGGTGGAGAACAAAAAGATGAACAACCCACGCCGACATGTAAAACATGGGCGAAGGGGTGTTCATCAAACTAATTAAAGCGTCGGCTTGAATAAGGAAATGCATGGCTGGAGCATATAAGTATGGGCTGGCTGTGATTCATTCAGATCATCAAATCGATCACATCTCATTTTCATAAGGGTGGAGCAAGGATAACACAGATACCGCAGCGAGTGGATGTGCTCGCCGAGCTGTGAAAGGACGAAACAGCATACAGGATTCGGTAGTGCACTCGGTATCGCACTTAGCCACGGGTCGAGGTGTGGGCAAGGTTGTGCACGGGGTGCGACCGCCCGCCCGACGCCAGTTCATGCAGATATATAGCGGGTGTCGTATTGACGGTGGGCTGTGCGCGGTTGCGCCCGCCCAACGAACAGTTCGTGTAGCAGATATATATCGGGTGTTGTATTTGGCGGTGGGCTGTGCACGGGGTGCGCCCACCTGCCCGGTGAACGGGTCATGTAGCGGATATATATCAGGCGCGTATTTGGCGGTGGGCTGTACAAGGGGTGCGCCCACCCACCCGGTGAACAGGTCATGCAGCGGTATATATCGGGCGTTGTATTTGGCGGTGGGTTGTGCATAGGGTGCGCCCACCTGCCCGGTGAACGGTCATGCAGCGGATATATATCGGGTGTGGTATTTGGCAGTGGGCTGTGTAGGGGGTGCGCCCACCCGCTCGGTGAACGGTTTGTGCAGCAGATAAACAGCAACGGTGTATTAGGTATCAGCGGTGGGTCGTGCACGAGGTGCGCCCACCCGCCCGACGTCTGAACGACTGTTGGACATTTGAGTATTGGCGAAGGGCCGTGCATGGGGTGTGCCTGCCCGACTGCACGAGGGTTGTTTTGTAACTGGTTTCGGTGGAGTCTTGGCAGACCGCCATGCGGGTGTGCACAGGCGGTCGCCCTCCCAAGTTGTAAACTATACATTGTAATGAAATATTGAATTATTAGTATATTGCCGTGTTAATATTGTTATGTTGGGTTTATTATCAAGCATTGTTGATGGTTTTCTAATGTGTTAATGTTATCATAAAGACTCTAATTTTTTAATGCGTAGTCCGTAAAGATTGTTAACGATGGAACATCTTAATAGCTTAGGTGGTTCCGCACCCGCCCAATTAAGAAAAAAAAATATTGGGGCCGTGACACCTCCCTAGGGGCTCAGCAAGGCATTGCCTTGTGTAGGCAAAGCTACGTGCACCTTTGCTAGTCGAGCGCTCTGGGCCCGTTGGCAGGGTTAATCCAATTCTGAGAATTAGATTGATCCCACCCAAGGGCCCGAAGAGGAATTTATATTCTTATTTTTTTATAATAATTATAATTCATTTTACAACATTTTTTTGTTTTATGGTTTTTTACTTTAAATTTTTAATAAAAATATATAGACTTGTAGTTGACATAAATTGGTTAAAAGAATTTCCACCACCCAAGTGCCTCCGATGTGACTAAATCTAAAATCGAACTACATTAGGTTTCATAGACAATATTTAATTACATTTCTAGAAGAAGTTATGAAATTTATTTCCTAGTTAAGTAAAATGGACAACAATCCTACTCTAATAATAGATAGAAAAAATTTATGGAAGACACAAAAGGACAAAAAGCATCCAAATGATTACAACAATTAGACAACTCCGCATAATGAGAATATAGGTGGAGATACAAGCGAACCATAATAAGTGATTCATGTGAAAATATTTTGAATGGAAAAGGAAAACGATCAATAAACCAAATTGAATAGTGGCAGTGAAAACTATTGACCTCTTAAAATAAGTAGAAAATGAAAATGGATAGAATATGAACCAAATTCGATATCATATGCATTAATAATAATTTGTGAAAATGGTTCCAACCTCATTAAATATAGGTTTTGTACCATTTTTAAGGTGATAGTATTTCCCTTACTTATAGGAGTTGTCCTTACTTCTCAATAAAGATCAAACTCTAAATATGGAGGAATTCCATCCTCATCTAAAATAATTTCGTTGTTATCATCAATTATTTCTAACACTCAAGTTCAGGTTACTAAGAATATTTTGCATACCACCACATAGAAAAAGAACAAGGGGGAGAGTCAATTGCTTTAGAATAAAACTTTAAATGTCCTATCCTAAGGTTTCTTATCCCAATGACGATCAACATTTGCTAATATAGCAATAGTTGGTCACTTATTATCTAGTCGTATATTTTATCCCTAAACTAAATTAGTTGTTTTTAGTTGGTTCAGTTAAAGTTGCTCAAATTTAGTGGTAATTCACTTGAAATAATTGTGGTGACTAGCTTTTTTAGTCGCATAGTCACTAATCTCTCATTTTGTAATAGTGATCACTTATCCCTAGAGCTTATCCTCCCTCATATGTGGATCTAATTCCTCGATTGGTAAAACTCAAAATTCCCTTTTTACCGTGTAAATTCGTTGCCTCTAATAGAGTAGTTTCAATTTGGAAGTTCTGTTTTCGAGAGAATTGTTTCAATTTTTATGGGTGGAAACGAGAGCTCTAAAATTAGGCTAGTGAAATCTGGGGGCAGACCCTTTCTTTTTGTTGGGAATAATTAGGCTAAGGTTGGTGGAGCATGTAGGATTTCAATGGTTTGGGAAAAGCGTGGGCTCTTGGTGGATGTCCCTAGCATGGATGGGTGGGTGATGTCCGTATTTGCAATGGGATAACAATTATAAAACATAGAACTTTCCTTACATTTAAATACCATTTAATTATATAGTTGTGCTAGTAAGTAGGTCATCATCGAACTTTCAAAATCCCATTGCATGGTATATGCCAATAAATCCTATCGACTGAAAGTAATTTTTTTTAATCATAAACCATTGTTGTAATTTTTTTTTGTATATATCACTAACTTAAAAAATAAAAATAACTTGTGTTATCTCGTGAAATTATGAGAATTTATTGAAACTTGTATTACCTTATAGATAATTCTTGGAAGTCTAAAAATTTATGATACCTTGATTTGTCTTTTAGAATGAATCACGTGTATTTTTCTTTCCTTTACATGTCTTCTTCTTCTCAATTTGTTCTTGGTTTTTTATTGTATTATTATTATGTCAAAATACAACGGCTTAGAAATTCAACTGTTAAACATTTGATTCATGTGCACTGTTTCTTTTATGTGTGAATAATCCATTCACAAGTTCAGTTTATTTTATTTCTCTTTTGGCTTCATTACCAACCCATTAGCTTGAGCTCTAAGGAATGTGAATATATATGTTATATTTCTTCTTTGACATTTGATCTCTCAAATGAATGTTGGTCAAATGTATGAATTTTGAGGTTACAATTGAAAGGTTTTAAAACTTCGCAAGTTTATAGTTTGGAAAATTACCCGAAGTCGCTAAACACAACAAGACATATTACTTTCTACCCTAGGCCCCATCATAACAAATCGTAGTCTTAATTATCTTTATTGGTTGGATAAACTCCAAATTTTTGGGCCACCTACTAAATTTTAAACATTTAATGCTTTTAGGTGTGGTCACTTGTCAATTATTATTTTCTTCACATGATTGTTTTTTCTTAATGTTGATTTAAAGACTAACAAGATAGTACATGTGAAGGAGATGTAGCTCAAAATAAAAGTCTTACAAAATTGGGCCATATGATATTACTTCCTTCAGTCCATACTTTTTCTACTACTTTTTACTATTCTTACACTTCTGTAAAGTCTGTAAAATACTAGTAAGACAAAAAAAAATAGATGATAACATAATTTACAACAATGCCTATCATTGATATTCATCTCCTTCCTGGGTCTCTTACATATTGTTTCTATCACAACTCCCAACCACTTCTCCATGTAATTTAAATATTGTAATTAATGATTAAAAGAAAATAGCTGAGATCATGAGACACATATTCCATAGAAAAGGAAGGTAAACTATTTGGGATTCTTATGGTTGTCACAACCATGTAAGTTGAAAGCTGTGAAAACAGGGAATTAATGTATTTAATTACTAGAAAGGATGTAGGACAAGAGCACACTACTTTGCAACATCATAATAAATAAAAAGAAAAATAAAATAGTGGTATGTCCATGCAAAGAGAAATACATTGGTGGATGGA
This sequence comes from Pinus taeda, assembly GCA_000404065.3. Classification (NCBI taxonomy): domain Eukaryota; kingdom Viridiplantae; phylum Streptophyta; class Pinopsida; order Pinales; family Pinaceae; genus Pinus; species Pinus taeda. The sequence goes on from APFE030242934.1 coordinate 6,720, forward strand.
AACATGCTAGGATGAGCTAGCCACCCAATGTAACAAACCACTAGAACACAAAAAAATAAATGAATATAGGTAGGTCCATGGCACAGATCTATTAGGCTAGGGTGTTCTGGCCATTATAGTTACAAACAAGCTAAATTGGAGAAAATAAAAAGATGGGAGTGAGAAGGAGATATGTAGGGGAGAATATTGTTTTTGATGAGAAAAATAAATCCTAAGTGTAGAGAAAGGAGATAGGATAATTCGAGGTGTGTAAGGTTCAACGGTGAATGGAGCAGGCACATGGACTGTAGATCGAATGAGACTATGCAATGTACGTTTTGAAAATTGTAAACTACATGACACTAGACCATCCATCGTCTTTATGGAAGAACACACAAGTGGAGGCTAAGGTAGCCCATCTAACTTAGCATAATTCATTTAATCCTTAGAGAAGACCTCCTCAAGCTCAAAAATAAGGCTCAATGGTGATTGGCTATAGGAAAAACACAATGCAGGCCAATTTGTTGTTGGGTGGAGAGTTGCAATCCAACACCCAATTTCCTTGTCATAGATTGAGGTAAGTACCTATGATTGAAATGTGTAATGAATTTTAGGTTACATTAATTGAAGTTACATGATGCCATTAAATGTATGACGTATAACATTTTATAAAGGTAGTTTATATAGATGTCGATATAGTATTTCATAACACACGAATGTTGAGGAAATTTGATGGAATGCATGGGTGATGAGGTGCTTGAAACTTCATGTAAATGAATTAATCTAATGACTAGTTGGAGCTAACAATGATCCAGTTGGATCCCTAATGGCTTAAAAATTAAAGTCTATGCTTTTTTTGAAAAAAAATAATCATATTGAAGAGCATGTTATCCTAATTCCATTGGTGTGAACGAGACCTCAACCCAAACTTTTATGCAAAAGTTATGTCCCGATAAACTTTTAGCGACAAAAAGAAAGAAGTAAAAGTAAAAGTTTGACTGTCGCGTGGTAGTCTATACAATTGACATGTCAGTCTGTATAGGCAACATGACAAGGAAACGTGACAAGAGATGAAGTCAGTAGGATGTTATGGTAGATAGTGCGCTGATGTGGTGGGCCAATTCAGTGTTGATGTGGTAGACCGTACAGTGATGGGAAAATAGTCGGGTGCTAACATGGAAAGGTGATAGAAATCTGACATGGTATACACGAAAGAGGTGACATGTTTAGGTGACTATGATTTTTGGACCAATGGAAGGGGACCACGTGATCCAGTCAAGCCATGCCACGTGGCGCCCATTCAATGATCAATTAGGTCATGACTGAGCAGCTCAATTTTTTTTAGCTAACCTGCCTGACATCTACAATCATGGTTTCAACCGACTGGTGAACATAACACCACATCATGCTGGCGAGGGTTGAACCCATGCCATTTAGCCTAACAACAACGACCCGAAAATACATAGGAAACTAAAAACAGTTAAGAACATATCTGTTATACAACAAAAGGTGGTCATAATGCTAGGACAATGGATAACTTACATTTGGCGATGAATTTCTTTAGTGTCAGGCCAAATATGTAATTTTTTGTGTAGTCAAAACTGGGTTAGTGGGAGTTGAATCCACATTGGCTTCTAACACCGAAAATGATGGTTAAAAAACCACCGAACCAATGTTCAGATGATAGTAATTTGATGATTTCAATTGTTGACATGGAAATGTACAATGAGAAAGATGATTGTACAATCATGCAGGGGGAGGTTTTGAAATCTGATAGGTATGGACACATATTACAATTTCCAATGGTTTCTATATATATATATAATAGGGTTGGTGAAGGTTGAACCTGCACCGGCCAAACTAGCTATCCCAAACAACTAGCGCACTGAACAAAACCATCGCCAACAAAAAATTACAACATCCAAAACAAACTGTCGATCGAGTGGTAGTTAAAGTTGGCGTTTGGTAACAAAGTTAGCACGGGAGAGTATTGAACACTGGACCCCCTTTCTGTCAATGACACTTATACAAATTTCACCAACATATAAGATTACACTGACCACCAATGGATATAATAAAAACTTATTTTCAATCCAACAAGTAGTTGTGGTCCGACAATGGGGCTGTGTGTAGTATGGAACTGTGAACAGGAACAACAACCAATGAAACTGTGAACATGTGTAACCTTGATCTTTAGAGCCTTGAGTGTGGAACCTTGACGTAGGAGGAATATTTGAGGAATTTGTAAGATTCCCTTGAGGCTTGGATTTTACAGTGTGATAATGGGGTCAAGTTTATACTCATCTGAACCGATTTTCCACAAGGATCAAAAAAATATAATTTTTTTTTGCATTTGAGTAATGGATTCTCAATCCATCATTGGGTTGAGGGGTATCATGATACATTATGAACTTTTACTTGTTTTTCCTTTAGCGTAAGGATGGAGGTCATAGCGGGGTCAATTGTATACCCATATGAAGTAAATTTTCACAAGGATTATGATGGCACAGTTTGCTTTAGAATTTGAGTAGCTGATTTGCAGGCCATCATAAGATTGGTAGGCATAATGATGCATTATGGAATTTTATTTTTTCCTTTTAGGGAAAGGATGGATGTAGATTTGTAGGTTATGATGATTCTTGTATGTTGTAGCAAGGAAGAAAGATCTGAATCTTTGTAATAAATTCATTGCTTTAGCCTTTGCACAAAAATTGAGGTGTTGTAGTTCTAAAAGAGGGCCATATTGACACTTCATTAGAAAGTAACAATGTTTAGATCCATTGATCTCAAAATTGTGGGAAAAGTATGATGATTATTAGGATGATTTGAGTCTGACCAAGGGATTCAAGAGGAAATAGACCTTTTTGTGAGGTTTTTTGACTTATGCAAACCTGATCCTTCCTATAGGTCTTAGGATTTGTGGCTAACGAAATTTGGACTTTTGTCAGTGAAGATAGAGGCTCAAATGCATCTCAACACTTATTAGGCACCCATGTTCTTTTTTTGCCAAGGGTGTCTGAACTGACGTGAAAGGTTTAACGTCCTCCATAAAAACTCTTGTTAAAAATCATCATTTTACAGATGATAACATGCTTTCAGTTCATGCCATGATTCAAACTATTATGGACCCTATCACCGACAACATAAATGGATCCTATTATTTTTATGCACTACTAATTGTTAGTCAAAGGAACTTGTTTCAATACTCTTTCTTTATAGAGGGGAAACCATCATAAATAGTTAGGCATGATAAGCTTTGGTAAGGTATTTTTGCATGAATTTTTCTCCTTTTAAAATTTCTTCAAGATGAGATACCCTATTGTTATTAATTCAAGGTGAGTGTTAGAGTCTACT
>APFE030242941.1:5160-15721 GCA_000404065.3 Pinus taeda
AGTAAATTTGAAAAGTGCATCTTTATTGGGTATAAGGATGGTTTAAAGGGTTATAAGCTTTGGAACCCAACAACAAGGAAGGTTGTGTACATCTGAGATGTGGTGTTCAGAGAGGTGAAAGATGTTTTTAAACATGAAGTCCAACCAAAGGAACCTGAGAAGATAGAGTTTGAGCTAAAGGAGGAAGAATCAGACTCTACAGTAGAGGAGGAATCAGAAGATGGAGAGCCACAAACTTTGGGTGTAAGAAGATTAGTTCAAGAAAGAAGGCTGCCAGAAAGGTATAGTCCATCTGCTTTCTGTTCAAATTTTGCTTTATCTATTATTGATGATGATCCCAGAACTATGAAAGAAGCAGTAGATTCAGAGGATGGAAAACTCTAGAAAGAGGCCATGGTTGATGAAGTGGCATCTTTGCATAAAAATGAGGCTTGGGATCTGGTGGAGTTGCCGGCTGGAAGGAAACCCATTGGCAACAGATGGGTGTTCAAGAAGAAGACAAATGTAGAAGGAAAGGTGGAGAAATACAAAGCTCAGTTGGTAGCAAAAGGTTATTCCCAGGTGTCAGGAATTGGTTTTGGTGATATATTTTCTCCTGTTGCCAAGGTAACTTCTATTAGATTACTTTTATCTGTTGTTGCTGCTTTTGATTTTGAGGCAGAACAGATGGATGTGAAGACAAAATTTCTTCATGGGGATCTGGAAGAGGAGATCTACATGAAGAAACCTGAAGGCTTTGTGGTGAAGGGTAAGAAAGAACTGGTATGCAAGTTAAAGAAGTCTTTGTATGGATTAAAACAATCAGCAAGTATGTGGTATGAAAAATTTGATACAATTATACGGGGACTTGGCTTCAACAGAAGCAAAGCAGATCAATATGTGTATTTTAATTTAATTGGTAACCGTGTTATTTATCTAGTCTTGTATGTGGATGATATGTTGTTGGTTGGAAATGACAAATAAATTATCCAGAATTTGAAGACCAAATTGTCCTCCAAATTTGACATGAAAGATCTTGGTGCTGCAAACTAAATTTTGGGCATGGAAATTGAAAGAGATCGGGCAAAGAGGAAGCTCTGGTTAATCCAGAGGAAGTATGTTGAGACAATACTGCAGAGGTTTAATATGTAGGATAGTAAACCGGTGAAGGTTCCTATTCCTGTAGGTGTAAAGTTATCTGTTGAACAATGTCCCAAGACACAAGAAGAGGAATAGGATATGTCCCGTTTTCCATATGCAAGTGAAGTCGGTAGCCTGATGTATGCAATGGTCTGTACTAGACCAGACATTGCACATGCAGTGGGAGTATTGAGTAGGTTTATGTCAAAACCATGGAAGGAGCATTGGACAACAATGAAGTGGGTTTTCAAGTATTTGTGTGGCACTAGTGATTATGATTTGTGCTACCAAGGGATGCTAGGATTGGACAGAGTTTTGGATATCCATGGATTTGTTGATGCAGACTGGGCTGCAGATTTGGATCAGAGAATATCTACAAGTGGGTATGTGTTTAACCTAGTTGGAGGTGCAATCAGTTGGATGAGTAAGAAATAATCTATAGTGGCACTATCAACTACAAAGGCAGAATACACGGGAGCCACTCATGCAAGCAAGGAAGCAATTTGGTTATAGAGATTGTGTTCAAGTATGGGGTTAGTACAGGGAGCTATAAGGATAGACTGTGACAGCCAAAGTTCAATTTTCTTGGTAAAGAACCCTTCTTATTATTCAAAGACAAAGCACATTGATATTTAGTATCACTTTGTGAGGGATATGATAGAAGACAAAAAGGTGTTGCTGGTAAAGGTGGACACTTTGAAGAATATTGCAAATGCATTGAAAAAATCTATGAGCAATGAGAAGTTCTCTTGGTGTAGAGAAACAATGGGCATTTCAGGGCTGGAAAAATGATTAAGCTCTCCTGTGGGCCCTTATGGAAAGAAAACAACAAGTGGGAGAATGTTGGGTTGTGTTATGTTCTTTCCATGACTAACCTACGTAGTTAATCAGGGGGTTAGAGGGGGGGTGGAGCCCCCCCATTCATTGTGCTGATTGTGCAGTGGGGGGGTCACAGGGGGGCGGGTAGCCCCCCTTTACGGGGTCTGGGGTAGCGCCCTGCGAATTTTTTTTTGGATCCTATATTAGGTTGGGCAAACCTACCTATGGTTTTTGGTCCATGGTTTTGGACGCGATGGTTTTCGATCCATGGTATTGGATGCTTCAGCATGTATAAATATATATTGTAACATTGAAAGGAATATAATGAAAAATCAAGTTGGTAGTCCCGATTTTGGGATCCAGGGGAAAATCTTTGTGTATATGTGTTTTATGTGTTATGCTCTCGCATTGTTTATTTTATGTGTTTTAGAATTTGTATGCAGGTGATTTCTATACGGGGTTAAAACCTACAGGTTGTTACACCTTCAATATAGCATGGTTGTAGCTGGTTGTGTTGACATTGGGATGATTGAGTTGGCATTGATTTCAACTGTATGATGTCAAACTCATGATGGTCATATGTTGGCGTTCGTATAGTTGATGGTTTGTTGGCACACTAGTTGAGTTGGCAACCAGGTCTTCATTCTTATACTCATGGAGATGACTTATGCACTAAGTTGGTATTATGATGATGATGGAGATGTGCTACAATATGTTACAGGTCTATTCAGAGGTGTTGCATCTTGTAGAGGTGTTTGTTGGAGAATGGAGGACTTGTTGGAACTCTTGTCAACCTTGTTTGTTGGCAGTTTAGGTCAGCCTAGAATTGACACTTGGGAGACTTGATTTATATACTTTCAAAGGTGTTACTGAGCTTAGCATACGTTCATAGGTGAGTTCAAATGTTGAAGCAGAGGATCCAACAGGTGGAAGAGGCTCTAAGGTAGGCTGTGGTTTTTCTTTATGCTCTACCCCAGTCACATGGAGATAGGCTTATGCATGTGACTGAAAGGATCCAGTCACTAGGAGATAGGTCTGTGCATGTGACTAAAGGTCTCCAGTCTAGTTTAGCCAGTGTTGTGCAAGCGATTGAGGGTTTTCATGAAAAATTCTATGCATTCCTCGCGCAAACCAGATGAAAATTGGTATGGAAATTCCCAAATACTTCTAGAATAAGTTGTAAATGTTTGGAATGGTTTGAAAAGGTCCTCCAATGATGTGAACATATTTATTTCATAGGTAGTGATGTTAGTGGATTGATTTGGTCCAATTTGTGCACCTTTGATCCTAGCCCAAAGGTCAATTTTTCCCTCCATGTTTACTTCACTTTGGAGCCGAGTGATGGTTGATGGTGTGTAATAGTGAGTTAGAGAAGGTTTCATTATGTGAGTATGCTTCAGAGACATTAGTGTGCTTGGTTTCTTCAATGTATGAGCTCTAATGGCAGTAGTATAAGTAGATCTATTTCTTGAAGCATAGTATTGGTTCAGAATTCTAGACTTCAGATCAGAGATGCAAAGAGTTGTAGCATAGTGTGGTATTAATGGAGAGCTTGGAATAGCTACAAGTTTATGACTCTCACATTTGTTTTTGTAGGAGTTTATGATGCATTTGGCACATTTCCATAGTGTTTTATGTTGTTGATTGTATTATGAAGCATTCATATTTTGGTCATAGGGTTTGATATTATGGCAGAGTATGAGTTGTGTTTTTGTTGTTGGTATTTCAGATTTTATGTGGCCACAATTTTGCTAGAGTAGAGAGCATATTTGTGGTGTTATTTTGATTTGATGAGATTGTCTTGTTGTTGGAGATCATATAGCAGAGTTGAATTGATTTGAGAAGAAAGTCTTGGATCCAATGTGAAAATATATGAAATGAGGTTCGCGTAGAGTAGAGGAGTAGTGATTTCATGTGTTTGGAGCAGTGATTGTGAAGTTTCAGTGAAATGAATAGTTTCTCAATCCAATGGTACTTGGATAGTCCAATCGGAGTTGGGTGAGGATCATTGATCGTGGTGGCCTTCAATGTATGGTAGTCCGTAGATCCATGTGAGAGCATAGTCTTCTTAGATGATTAGCAGAATCAAGTCTCCTAGTTGATGGGAGTAAGTTGATTGTATATGAGGTCGAGTCTCCTAGCTTATGGGAGTCAATAATCTATGTAAAAGACACATTTTTCTTAACAGAATATTTAGAGCAGCACAACGGTAGCAAGACTAGTTTTTTGTTGGTGAAGGGTTTTCCCCTAGATATCTTGTGTCTCTTGTGTGATGGGTTTTATGCTTGTGTTTGATGATTTTGTTTCTCTCATGGTTGTTTGATTTAGCTGCTTACATTGTTATATTCATGTGATGATATAATATGTTGCTGGTTATATGCATGAATCAGTAAGTGAAGTTTAAATTGGTAAAATTGTTAACAGGGTCACACTATTGATTCACAACCACCCACACCCTCCCCCCCCCAAAGTAGTGCTCAAAGGTTTCCAACAACAATAATTTCTATTAGTTTTCCATAGCTTCTTTAAAAGTATTACCATAAAAAGTAAAGTAATCCATATAAACTTCTACACAATCATGGATCAAGTCAGAAAATATACCTAATACGTATTTTTTAAATGTAGCAGGTGCATTACATACACCAAAAAGGAAGTACCCTATAAGTATACATACCCCATGGACATGTAAAAGTTGTCTTATCTTGATCTTGAAGTGCAAGTTGAATATGATTATATCCATTGAAACCATCAATAAATGAAAAATATTTCTTCTCTGCTAAAGAATATAATATTTGATCAATAAATATTAGTGGGAAATGATATTTTAGAGTTATTTTGTTTAATTCTCGATAATCTATGCATGAAATCCACTTGCCATTTTTCTTAGGCACAATAACAAGGGTGAAACCAATTGACTATCTAAAATTCACATTAAGCAATTTTTGTAACTCTTATTTAACAATTTCCCTCAAATTATGATTCATCCTTCTTTGAGGTTGTCTAACTGGTTTGGCATTCTATTGTATATAAGTGTGATCCATAGATGTATTTGGATCAATTCCTTCATATCAATGTATTCCCATGCAAATGTAGAGGAATGTTTCTTTTATCAATTGTTTCTTTTGAAATTCCTCCAAGTTATTATTAATATTTATTGTTTTACCTAGATAAATTTCTACTAAAGAATTGCCAGACTTTTCCATAGAGTTTAATGATATTTTGGATTATTGAGATGAGAAATATTCAATTCCACAATCTCCCTAAAATCTTTGATTTAGCATGTGTACACAGTAATTTTCTTCACATTATGAAGAAAAATCATGATTACTCATTAAATTTATTAATTGATCTTCCTAATCATTTTGAGAAATAGTTAATACTAGTTAAATGTCTTTAAAGTCTTCATTATCATCTTCAAACAAACTTCATTTTCTATTTCAGTTTTTTTGCAGGGGGATATAATGTGAAATTTTTAGTAGAATTGTCGTCATAAATGAACATATCACTAGACCTAAAACTTATGAATGCATCAATTGTAGCTAACCATGGTCTACCAAGAATCAATGGATGTACTCATAGATTATTCTCGGGAGTTAATATCATAAAGTCAACAGGATACTCCCATGAATATAGCGATATTGCTACATCTTCTAATATACCATGAGGTTTAATTACATATCTATCTGCTAATTGCAATAAAGTTTGATTATATTGAATATTGGTTAACCTTAATTGATTCATAGCATTTTTGCTCATTATATTAATAGATGCACCTAAGTCAATCAAATTGTTTGGATTTTCAATACCATTCATATGTATTTTTACAATGGGGCTACCTGGATCTAAATATTTTTCAATTATTTGTTTCCCCCATCGTAATATCTGTGATTTTTCCTACCAATTGTATTTTTTTAATGTCTTTTATTTTTCTTCCACGTTTCTTGATACACAACTCCTTTATTGTCTTTGCAAAAATAGTTATTTCCTTTATAGCTTGAAGCAATGGAATATTGATGCAAATATTTTTCAATTCATCTAACATGTTATAATTAGGTAAAATTATTTCCCTCTCTATTCCTTTTATGAATTTGAAGTCTCTCGGGAAAGAGAGGATTTTGTAAAGAAACATAGGGTTGTTCAACTATAGGAATTGTAGGACTTGATTTTATTTGGTTGTCATATATTTGTGTAGGAATATGTTCCTTTGGAGGAATATTTCCCTGTTCAAGAGATGACTCATTTTCGGGAATTTTCTCCTCTTTATATTCTTGGATGACAACTTCGAGTGTTTTCTTTTGCAAAACTCGACCAAATCGAAGTTGGACAACATTTAAATCTAGAAGAGTTATCATACAAGCTTAAAACAATTGGGCCTCAAAATTGTATATGGGTTGTTGAGGTGTTTTATTATTAGGATTAAGGAGTGGTTGTGCAAGTAATTGATTAGATTTTTGAGGAAATGAAGTAGATGGTAATCGTGGGTTGACTTGAAGTCAAATAAGGTCGAAATTGTGGTTGGACAGGTTGTGGAGGTTTGGGTGGAGATTAATATAGAGGTTGATATTGAGAGTATGGTTGTTGGAACGTTTGAGGATACTGGGGATTTCTACCATAAGAATTATTATCAGCTAACCATTTCTTACTAGGTGGATCAAAGTACACCATGTAGGGTTAATTTTACCATAGTAAATTCACTTTCACCATAGGAAATAATTAATAAACCATTTTTATTAAATTATTTCTGATTAAAATTAAAAAACCCCATGAAAAAATTGAACAAATCATTATTTATTTAATTTTATCTAGAAATAATTATTAAATAATTATTTCCTAGCATCTTTAACTTAATAACCTTGGAATAATTAAATAAATCAATATTTATTTATTATTCCTTTTTCTTATTTTTGGAATAATTTTTAAACCCTTATTTAATAATTATTTCAAATTCACACTTTTCTTAATTCTCACAAAGTCATTAATAAATCATTTTATTTTTAATTACATCAACCATTTTCTAAATAAAGAGATTTGGCCATTTTGAATATCTTTTCCCTCTCCAAAAAATATAATAAAGCATTCCTCGACAAGATTTTGATTTGGTCAATAATACTAGATCTTGGAATTTTGTGATCCATATTTATAATGAAGTTGTCTTTCGGATTAATCACACCATTAAGATTTGGTTGACGTTTTGAACCATCTAATATGGTTCATCCGCAGGACAAAGGTGAAAAAATCATTCTATCCATAAGTTTAAATAGCATAAATGCATGTCCAGAGTTAGCCGTTAGGAATTAGACGTTAATAATATTTATTATTTTCCATTTCCTAATTTAGCTCAGTAATTTGTTATAAATAAGAGGGTTTTCCATTCATTCTTCACCGTGATCATTATCATCGTCACCATTATCATCTCACACCATTTGACCCCCCACTTGAGTTCCATCTTTCTTTTGGGTTTTCTGCATATTTGAGAGAGAAGAACAATATTGCTAAAGCACAATAACATAAAAATGACCTATACCATGAAGGGGTATCTACAAACCCATGTTGTAAATCTTCCTCACCAGGTGTTTTATTAAAATTATAATTCATTTAAATTGTCTTCTTGGGTTATTTCAATTTTCTTTACTATTGCTATATGTTTTGGGCTTGCATTAGATATTTTCTTACAGGATTTTATCAATTTCTTGCAGATTTAAAGCATAAAAGTGGCTTAAGTGAAGCATTTATGGTACACATACTAAGAATTTTCATACTAACAAATGGTGACTCTGATGGGGACTAGCTACATATTCGTCAAAAAATTGAAACTATGCTGGTGTAGTAATTCAGATCCTTGGTGGTTATTATTTCAACCCTCTTCAATGTTTTTCCAACTATTTTTAGCCTCACAATTTCTATTTTTAGGTTTTTCTAGAAAATTCTTCGTTTATGTTGGGGTTTTGCATCTTTTTGCAGGTCACAAGTATGATCGGACTAGGAGTCGACACAATCTGGGTGAGATCTATCGAGCAATAGTTACACGAAAAAATGCACTTTTTGGCCTCTTTTCTCCATCCCAACACTTTTATCAGTCCTTTTTTGGCATCCAGATGCACTTTTCAAGTAAGTTTTGCATTCTGACATTTTTCAGAATTTTCCAAATTTTTTGACTGTGTTGCATGTGTGTCGAGAAGGGTTTATGTTATTTCCTTAGTCACCCCTAGGCCTATATTCTCTTAATAATTTCTCATTGAGGAAGGAATAAGACCCCTAGGGTTTTTAGTACACCTCTATCATTTAGGAAGCGACTTGTTGAGTTGAGGAGTCTAGGGTACAACACTTTCAGCCATTGATTTCTAGGGTTTTTTCCACTATATTACAACCCTCTTGGATAGGTTTCTTCATCATCTTATTCACTTTAGAGTTTAGTGTTGCCTTCTCCCTTAGGATCCCCTTGTGCATCATAGATTTTAGAGCTTCTTGCCTATCCTTTTCCAGCATTTTCACCTCTGACTTTTACTTGTTTTCTACCCCATTTACAACAGACTGTTTCCTTTATATCCCAACCCATTTGACCTTAGATATTTTGGCCAAAAGTGTATTTAAGTAGCTTGTTTTCCACCTCCTTTGTTTCTTGTTTGCCTTTTTGGGTGGGGTTTGTGTGCTTGGATTTGTTGTTCATTTTACTGTCCATTTTCAACATTATTTACAGTTTTTCAGCAACTCATGACATCATAAAACATACTCAATTAACTCATACACTGAAAACACTTTTCACACACACGTGTTGATCCTGGTCCGGGTGTAATGAAGGACCCTTCCAAGACATTTTACTTTCTTGACATGTTAAATTGCATTTTAAAAGAACATTAATGAATACATCTACATGCGAAAAACAAGAGGAACATAACAATCATCAACACATGAAAACATAAGTGTTGATAACGGAGTTCGTCTAGGAGGGACTACATCTCTGGGCCCCGGTGTCAAGATGGTGTAGGCTGTTGCATTAAGTGCTGTCAATAATGGTGATGTACACAGAGATGATGTCTCGATCATACAAGGAAAAATGCCCTCACACAGGAGTGGCTCTAAGAGATATTCCACTACTGGAATTCTCAATCAAAATACTCCTATCAGTATGACACAAAAACATGCATGGTGAGAATCCCACCAACATGGCACAAAAGGGATCTCAAAAACAAACATGCATGACACCAACAAGAGTATCCCACAACATACAACAAGGGATCTCAAATCATAACATGATGAGTTATGAAAACAAGTACATCACATAAACGATTCCGCATCAAATCAAGCAAGGGATCATGACAACATGTAATACACAAGATCATGCATCAACATCAATCAAGGATCTGTGCAGCATAATGCATAAAGAATAAGTACATGAACACTGCATATACCTCAAAACTGAGGGCCATCTGAAGAAGTGGATGTCACATTGCTGAAGTTGCTTGGACCACCGATCTCATGGCATCAATCGTATGAAGATGGCTGCTCGCACAAGAATGTGGACATCTACATCGGCACTTAGAAAAGTGACTAGAAGAAGAAATGAGAGAATGACAAATCTGAGTGTATCATCAAATTTGTGGCATCGAGTAGTGCTAAATCGACTGTCCAAAATCCGAATTCTAAGAAGTTGAGAATTTTGGGCTCAAGGAATCTTTTAGATTGCCCTGGGATTCCTCAAAGATTTTGTTCCATGGATGGACTGGAAATATGCAACTCAGATGGTGAATCTGATCTCACCATTGTGATCCTTGCGGAAAACCATGAAAAACAAGTGTAAACTTGACTATATTCTGACATGGAAAATTTTTACGTCGGGGAAATTTCAAGGCTCATGGTTTTGCTCATTGTTTTCACTGAAATCATGGTTCCACATGCATTCTGGAAATGACCTAAAAATTCAGAACTCCAATGGAGAAATGAACATCACCATTGCGTTTGTGGCGACGAGAGGTGAAAAAACCATATAAAATTTGTCAAATTCTGACAAAGTGAAAATTTTGCCCTCCTGCAAAATTCATAGTTCCTGCATTAAAATATTAATTAACTGTCTCGAAATCCATGCCCACCTTCTTCCTCCTCGAACTCCATGCATGGAAAAATACTGAGTTTATATAGAAATTTATTGGCGGAGTTACCAAGGTGATTCAGTTGGTGCATTGGTAAAATGGGCAAATGGTTGAGGAGGGGTCAGGGGATCAAATCCCGCCCCTCTCATTTTAGTTATATTATAACCAAAATGTATTTGAAATGGGGGTCAGGTCCAAATTAGGTGGCCCGCCCTAGAAATCCCCGCACTATTGCATATCGGCATATTAAATATCGACGATTGGCCTTCAAAATCGACGCTTTAACAGGGGCGCTGGAAACATTATCGACTCGATTTAAGGGGTGCCGTTGATATGGTTATCGCATATGTATAATGGGTTCGGGTGATAGGGTGTGGGCTAGGTCCACTGTCGGTGGCCGTGCCCGCCCTAAATAATACACAATTTTGTTATTTACAGGGAAAATTTTAAGAACCCCCCCTAAATTTACATGTATAATAAATGGGCGAATCTCCATGGTATATAGGAAAAATGGAAGGCGATTTTATCAATAATAT
>APFE030242947.1:0-11685 GCA_000404065.3 Pinus taeda
CCAAGAATTGTTCATTTGTGTAATGTAAAGGAAGTTTCCCCCTCGAAGAGGCTGAATTCTAAGGTGTTGATCTCTCTTTTCTATCTTTTTGTGAGCTGGTTTCATAACACCAACACTAGCAGCAGAGGCAAAATAAGACATGTATACGTAAGAGTAATCCGCCTATCAACTAAGCACTTATCAACTGAGTCACAAAAAGAAAGAGGTAAGGTCAATTTGGAACAAGTCATGGATTTCAAATAGGAATTCTATTTGCAACTGAAGGATTTTAAACTAGCATTGCAACTATTGATTCAAATGCTACTAGTGCTTTTGGAATTGGTTTGTATACCCTTGCTTCTATGGAAACAACTGGCATTGGTGGTGTTTTCACTGCTGAGACTTACTGAAACCAGTGGGGGTGCTAAATTTCCTCACCTTCGCATAGCTAACTAAAACAGAGGGTAGTTTTCTAGTGACCTATAGTGTTTTGAACAAGATAATTGAATAATTAAAAATCCCTTTCAATTTCTTGTAGATAGAGTTTGAATTCCTTAATAAGAATGCAAGCAGCACTAGAACTGACCACTATGAGCAGAGAGTGAAAGGAGAGCAGGAACTGAACAAGCTCGCCATTTTTCCTTTATCCAAATGAAATGAAAGTGTTTCATCATGGCGCACATTCAGAGGTGGCCTGCCCCACTTCTTGTACTGTTTTTCAAGTGATACGAGTTTGGAATGCGACTTTGCTTTTATGAGTACGTTGAAGCACCTTGACGTCTAGGTAAATGATGCCAATCCATCAACATTATCTGCTACTCACAAGAATCGCATCTAATAAAAGCAAATACAACAGCTAGGTTAAATTCATAACTATAATGAAGACCTCCAACACTTTTTGCATCATGAAATATTCAATCCACTTCTTCAAAATCTGTCTAAAAAGCAAATAAAAATGGAACAAAGATAAATCAAAAGCAAAATTGATAGGTAGGTGGTGCATGTACTAAGATACCAGGCGGCTTCCTCTGTCCGATGTGTATCTCCTTACAAGCCAACCTGTGTGTACAAGTGAGCGTTGTTTTAGGTAAACAAATTCTAGTAGAGTTATTCTAGTAGATTTAGTATGTAAATAGGAAAAGTTTCTAATTTTTTCTAGTTATTCCAGTAGAGTTAGTAGAGAAATAGGAAAATTTTCTAATTTTTTATGTCAAGAAGTTGAAGCCAAAGTTGTCAAACCCAAAACCCTTTAATTAGAGTAAGAAAAAGTTGAAGCCAGAGCTATCAAGACCCTTTAATTAGAGTAGAAGAATTAGAAGAAGACGTTGTCAAGATAATTTACCCAAAATCCAAGTTGAAGCCCACTTGAAACCCAATCTGTCAAAACCATTTAATTAGAGCATAAGAAGTTGTTGCTAAACGATCATTCTTGCAATCATTCCTACAGGCTCAACAAAATAAGTTGTTGTTGCTAAACTATCATTCCTGTAGGCTCAACAGAAGACGCTATTGTTGCTAAACTATCATTCCTACAAGCTCAACAGAAGAAGTTGTTGTTGCTAAAGTATCATTCCTGCATGCTCTTAAGTGGTTGCCACCAAAAACATGCTCTTAAGTGGTCACCACCAGAAAACATAAGTGCTCACCACCAGAAAACATTGCTACAATTGCGAGTGTAATTCAAGCAATTGCCACTATTCCATCCAAGAATAGTGAATGAACAAGAGTGAATAAACATAAATATTGTGTAGCAAACATTGAAGAAATTGTGACTATTCAAGCCAAGAGTCAAATCAGAAATATCGCCAAATTAGAAATTTCAGAAATATTGTTGTGTAGCAGCGTTCCCTGCCAGATCGGGTTCTCATGCAAACAACAATTGTGAATAATTGTCAAGTATGGTTCTCATGCAAACCACAATTTTGACATGATAGTAGTTCTCTAGACACGTCAAAAAGACATATTTAAAATAAAAAAATTATAATATCTCAATCTTATTGGAACTCCGAGATATATGTTACTAATATTTAATGTCTATGAATTAATGTTAACATTAAACCAACAGTAATCCATATGAACATTTATATGATGTCTTTACTCATTAGTTTGAGTTTCAAAATGAAAAATGGTTCATTTAAATTGCTTTTAAATTGCCTTGGCCTCGATATGAGGCCAAATAAGACGATGAATCCTTTAATTGGTTAAAAAGAAATATTTGATTTCACTCATTGGTTAAAAAGAAAAATCATTTCATTAATATAAACGAACTTCAAGGCAGAGACCTTCCCCTGCATGAGTGGGAAGAAATGGTACAAGACCCAGGCACAACAAATGGTAGGGAATCTCTCTATACCAAGACTTTGCAACAATACTAGATCATGAAACAAATAGTTGCTCGTGCTATGACCCTCCATCAGGAGCACATGGAAGGAGAAGTGGTGAATCGGCAAGAGTGAAACAAGGAACCAGAACTTGGTAGAGGGGAAATGATGAAGGAATTGGCAACCATCCAGATACAAACATATAGGAACAATCTTGCTTTGGGTTGCATCGAGTAGACTCTGTTCGAGCTAAAGTGGAAATTGTTTCAACAGAGATGAGAGCTCCCAGGCCCAAGGGTGAAGCCGCAGAACACCAGAAAGAAGATGATGAATCCGGAAGAGAAGGAAACTTTTCAGATAGCCTCCTCAAATGAGGAGTAGCTGCTTTATTGTTAGTTTTTTTGTCTATAGTTTTTTGAATGTTTATGTCTGAAAGGCCAGAGAGAGGAACTTGGGAGATACTGATGATTATGATGAACTTATTTAACTTTTGGAGTGGATACAATGTTGATCGATGGCCACTTGGTTCCCTCGGGTAGGTGGCTGGTTAATCGATGTGTTGTGACTGTAAATTTTGAAAAAGTAAATATAGAAAATACTACCTTGTTTACCAAAAAAAAAAAAAGATAACTACATATTTATGTGTCCTCTCAATTAGTATTTTTGTTCAAACCATTGTTTGTGTTTTATATTTGGTTAGAAACTTTCCACATATATGATATGCTTAAGATCACAATACTTTGAATGTTAAATTATATTGTTTTCAAATACTTAGACTAAAATAACAATCTTTCCATTTAATATAATACCATTTTTATTTTATATAATAATATATAAATATATATAATATAATATAGTATATATAATATTATATAAAAAAAATATGCAATAAAAAAAAATATATAAATATAATATTAATATTGAAATTGATATAATAAATTTATAAATAGTTTTATTATTAGTTATCTATATAAATGTTAGATTTCTAAGTTTTATTAGGTTAAACAAGGGGAGTTGCAAGCAACAAGTCCTTGTCGTGTTTAGTAAGCACTTTTAGAATAAAGTTCCAAATTCACCAACGACAAATCTAGTTTATCCAATTTAAGTGAATGTACCAATCGTAGTAGTTTGAGTCCTATTTGTTGCGTTTATGTTTACCTTGCACCTGTTAATGTACCAGAATTGGAAGAACTTTCAAACTTTTACAATGCATCAAATTGATCTCTTAGAGATTCCTTAAATTCTCTATGGAATTTGGAAGCACCTCCAAAATTTTACAATAGCACAGATTGATATTCTGAAGATTAGATAAATTCTATGAGAAATTTGGGAGTATCAGAGCCTGGATATTATGTTGCTTAAGCAATAGAACCGCCATCAGTATCTTATCTTGTTGATCCAGTCGATGATCTAGTCAGTGATCTAGTTTATCCATAAGCATCAAAGCCAGTATAAGTGACCATTTACCAGTGAGATGCAACAAAGGTATAGGCAAGAGTAAGGGAAGAGACTGCATAACAAGCAAAGGTGGGGGCCGTATATTATTCTGTGAATTGAGTTTCTACTAAGTCTTAACAAGCAGCACCCAAAGCAGTTCGAGAGCCATCAACCCTCTATGTTCCATATCCAATTGGATAACTCGGAGCCTATTAATTAAGAACTATTTTCGGATTCAGAACCAATGGATTGAGTTGCCTAAGCACTTTCACACTAGTAGATCTCACATAGGAATAAACAAAGGTTGCTAAAGCAGGCGAGGTAAGAGTTTCAACAACATCAAGGCATGCATAAACAGGACCCACAACCTTTCTTGAGAAAACCAACAGTTTTCCTAGCGTACCTTCCAGTAGCATTCCGATCGTAATAGAACTGCTTTGACAATGGGCTATTGAAAGTAAGGGACCAATTAAGCTCTGTTTGAAGCCCCGACAAGCACTCAAGGAAACGACGCCACCATAAATCCTAGCTACAGCCAAGTCAGCTCATGTTATAGGTGCAACAACTCATGTTAACCCTGCACCTGTAAGAGCAACGAATAGGAAATTCGTAGTATTCTGTGCACTTATACTACCTATTTGTTACATAAACACAAAAATGGATTACAACAGAGCATGCTGCAAATATATTTGAATAACATTCATTGAAAATTGTTGACATGGTTAAGAAGGTTGTGATTATTGAAGCACTTACAGACGATGATGATTTCTCCAACAGATCATAGACGTCTTTCAGGGTCACACCGCCAAGACTACGTTGCATCGCTACATAAATCATGATCTCCTTTAATGAGTAAAATATCATGATAATGTTGTTTGGGGTTCCTGTCCTTAGGAAACTCCTTTGTTTGTCATCTTGTTGGACATAGAAATTAATAAAAAATAAAAAAATTAAATAAATAAAAAATAGAAAAGTAAAACTTGCAGGTGGTTAAATAAGGAACATAAAGTTAAATATAGAATATATAAAGCTTGCGGGTGGGCACATGTAGCTTGCTTGCAGCCCATGTATCCCCTCTCCACACTAAATGTTCGGTATGTGCCCGAGATTCAATTGAAACAACCTCGCTAATGAAATATGGCCTTGCTACCCAATCCGACCATGCCACCCAACAATCCTAGTTGGTTGTACCACACTTTCATATAAGGGAATTTTAAGACTGAAAGGTGGTGTATGTGGTAATGGTAAAAAAGAAGTAGGGTTGGACCAGGCTTATAACCTTTCACCAGCTTACTGAGTCGATCCAGTCGAAGTAGTTGCACCACCAACAACAGAGCCAACACTAGCAGCAGAGGCAAAATAATACATGTATAGATAAGAGTAATCCGCCTATCAATTAAGCACCTATCAACTGAGTCTCAAAAATAAAGAGGTAAGGTCATTTTGGAACAAGTCATGGATTTCAAATAGGAATTCTATTTGCAACTGAAGGATTTTACACTAGCGTTGCAACTGTTGATTCAAATGCTACTAGTGCTTTTGGAATTGGTTTGTATACCCTTGCTTCTACGGAAACAACTGGAATTGGTGGTGTTTTCACTGTTGAGACTTACTGAAACCAGTGGGGGTGATAAATTTCCTCACCTTCGCATAGCTAAGTAAAAAAGAGGGTAGTTTTCTAGTGACCTATACTGTTTTGAACCAGATAATTGAATAATTAAAAATCCCTTTCAATTTCTTGTAGACAGAGTTTGAATTCCTTAATAAGAATGCAAGCAGGACTAGAACTGACCACTATGAGCGGAGAGTGAAAGGAGAGCAGGAACTGAACAAGCTTGCCATTTTTCCTTTATCCAAATGAAATGAAAGTGTTTCGTCATGGAGCACATTCAGAAGTGGCCTGCCCTACTTCCTGTACTGTTTTTCAGGTGATACGAGTTTGGAATGCGGCTTTGCCTTTATGAGTACGTTGAAGCGTCTTGACGCCTGGGTAAATGATGCCAATCCTTCAACATTATTTGCTGCTCACAAGAATCGCATCTAATAAAAGCAAATACAACAGCTAGGTGAAATTCATAATCATAATGAAGGCCTCCAACATTTTCTGCATCATGAAACATTCAATCCACTACTTCAAAATCTGTCTACAAAGCAAATAAAAATGGAACAAAGATAAACCAAAAGCAGAATTGATAGGTAGATGGTGCATGTATTAAAATACCAGGTGCCTTCCTCTGTTCGATGTGTATCTCCTTTCAAGCCAACCTGGGTGTACAAGTGAGTGTTGTTTTAGATAAACACATTTTAGTAGAGTTATTCCAGTAGATTTAGTATAGAAATAGGAAAAGTTTCTAATTTTTTCTAGTTATTCCAGTAGACTTAGTATAAAAATAGGAAAAATTTCTAATTTTTTATGGCAAGAAGTTGAAGCCAAAGTTGTCAAACCCAAAACCCTTTAATTAGAGTAAGAAAAAGTTGAAGCCGGAGCTATCAAGACCCTTTAATTGGAGTACAAGAATCAGAAGAAGACGTTGTCAAGATAATTTACCCAAAAGCCAAGTTGAAGCCCAGTTGAAGCCCAAGCTGTCAAAACCCTTTAATTAGAGCAGAAGAAGTTGTTGCTAGACTATCATTCTTTCAATCATTCTTGCAGGCTCAACAAAAGACGCTGTTGTTATTAAACTATCATTCCTGTAGGCTCAACAGAAGAAGCTATTGTTGCTAAACTATCATTCCTACAGGCTCAACAGAAGACGCTATTGTTGCTAAACTATCATTCTTGCAGTTCAGCAGATGAAATTGTTGTTGCTAAACTATCATTCTTGCTTGCTCTTAAGTGGTTGCAACCAAAAAATATGCTCTTAAGTGGTCGCCACCATAAAACATAAGTGCTCACTACCAAAAAACATTGCTGCAATTGCGAGTGTAATTGAAGCAATTACCACTACTCCATCCAAAAATAGTGAATGAACAAGAGTGAATAAACAAAAATATTGTGTAGCAAACATTGAAGCAATTGTGACTATTCGAGCCAAGAGGCAAATCAGAAATATCGCCAAATCAGAAATTTCAGAAATATTGTTGTGTAGCAGCATTCCCTGCCAGATCGGGTTCTCGTGCAAACAACAATTGTCAATAATTGTCAAGTATGGTTCTCATGCAAACCACAATTTTGACACCGCAGTAGTTCTCTAGACACGTCAAAAACACATATTTAAAATAAAAAATTATAATATCTCAATCTTATTGAAACTCTGAGATATATGTTACTAACATTTAATGTCTATGAATTAATGTTAACATTAAAACAACACTAATCCATATGAACATTTATATGATGTATTTACTCATTAGTTTAAGTTTCAAAATGAAAAATGGTTCATTTAAATTTCCTTGGCCTCAATATGAGGCCAAATAAGACGATGAATCCTTTAATTGGTTAAAAAGGAATATTTGATTTTTCTCATTGGTTAAAAAGACAAATCATTTCATTAATATAAACAAACTTCAGTTAAAATAGAAAAACAATCATTGATTTAAGTATCGAACTAATGCTTATTAGAAAACCGATTGATATAGTCCCTGTGAGGCCCTGTGGGTAGGGGCTAATAATATTACAACTAAGTCTTTGAAACGAATCAAATTTTAATATAATTAAAATAAATTTAACGAATCAAATTTTAATATAATTAAAATAAATTTAGATGTATTGATTTCATGTTTTAAATAAAGCTTAACTTAGTTGCTTTTATGTATTTATTCTAAACCAATATTGTAGAATCAATGAATTTCATTCTTTTCTCAATTCTTGCTCACTTCCTTCCTTCTCTTGCAAGCTTGTTTATTGTTTTGCAGATCTAGATCTGTGGATCTCAAAAATCTTACACATTTGCATCGAAAAAGAATTCTCAAATTAAAAAGTCACTACAGTCCTTTGGAAAACTAATCAACGGTGAAAAAACATCTACAATTCAAGTTGAATTATCACCGCTAGTCTGTAGGGGTGAGCGAAGATTATCTATTGGTGGACAGAGCCAACCCTTCTCAAATAGGCAGCAGCCACTTACAGTGGTCAACAATTCAGGAAGTGGTCGCCCTAGGCGAAATTCACTTGAGGGAAAAGCACCCTTGGGATCGAAGATAACAACTTCTCCAAACGGGCATGCAGGGCAAACTTGCAAGACACCACCTGATCAGCAGGAGATTAAGGTGGGAAAACCTGATGTAATAACCTTCAAAAAGAGATAAACTCTGCACGTCAGAGGACATTTTGCCCGTAATATACGTTGAAATTTTTTACATTACCGTCGGGCATGACGTGTTTAGAAGGAGCCAGAACGTATTTTGACGGCTAAGAATTTTTTTTGAAAACGTCATTAATAGGTTATCTAAATCCTGACACTTTTCCACTTCAACTTGGAATGGACATTATAATACGTCCATAATGATTTTATCAACCAATAAACTTTAATTTTGAATCCTACTTCAAAATCCAAAAATGTTTACTACAGAATTTTGGAATTCGAACAGAGTGCTCCTATAACACTTAATTTTGAAATCGGAACAGTTTGTTTGCACCGTAATTTTAGCTTCATAATTATAGGATTGGAATTCGAACAAAGTGCTCCTACAATACTTAATTTTGAAATCTGAACAGTGTGATTGTATATTTATAATTATAGGTTATTATAGTTTGAAATCCGAACAGTTTGCTTGCACTATAATTTTAATTTTGAAATCTGAACAGTTTGTTTGCACTGTAATTTTATTTTCATAATTGTAATTTTAGCTTCATAATTATAAAATCTCATGGTTATTATAGTTTGAAATCCTAGCAATTTGTACTATAATTTTATCGGATCTCTTAGTTATTATAGTTTTTATGTTTTAATTGTTGAGGCTGTGTTAATTTGTGAATAAGGGTTTGGAAAGTGGTTAGAGAAGAAAAAATTGGATGCTTTCAGATGATGATTCTTCAGAAAGACATAGTCTTTTTAACTTTATTTAACATAAACGGTGAGTTGAAATTAAAATTCGAGTAGAACCATAAGCTCCGTGATTGTGCCTTTAACCAAACTTGCTGAAAGATATTGTTTATGACCATCTGGCTTTAGCTCGGTTATTATTAACTATTTTAGTTTTTTTTTTTGGATTGGAATTAAGTATAATATCTTTTAAAGAAATTGTAGATTTGTGTGGATTAAATCATTTTTTTAATGTATAAATCAATTTAGTATATTTAAATTTTTTTCTAGTATTAAATACATTTCTTTTTTTTAAATAGTGTTTTTTTAATGATGATTTAGTTAAAAATATATTTGAAAAATATTTAGTAAATTGTTCTGGTATTTTAATATTTTTTCTATATATTTTTAGGATACTGGGAAAAATGATTGTAATTCAGTTGTGAAACTCACATTGGTGACAATCATTGTTGACGCCTATCCATAATGCACGTTGACTCATCATGGTTATTCAAGAAAAACCACGCCCTAGAATTACCCTACTAGTAGTCTGATTCTGGCTTTCACTCTTTCCAAATGAGCCTTGGGCGATTAACCTATTTCCTTACATTCCATGAAATCAAACTCTTAGCCAAACAAAAGCAATTTTTAAATATACTATAAAGCTAAAAAGAAAATTGTCAACAATTCTAAGGACACACAACCACGAAAAATGGATTTGAGACCATTCAACAAAGGTTCTTACCTAGTCTCCTTAAATATACAAAACTAAGTGATCAATAAGCATCTAGTCTAATAGAGACTTTATATCAAATAATATATCAAATAATGGTTAATCTTAATATGATTGAATTCCCATAGGTGTCACGTAGATGGGACAAGGGGAAGAAAAAATATATATTTCATACTCCTTAGAACGAATGTTGTTCAATAACAATGAATTAGTTCATTTGATCTGGGTAAGTTGGATTAGTACCCAAGTCCAAATAGTTTCCTTGAAATCCAATGAATATGCATCTATCTCTTATGTAAACATCATTAAAATTACCACTTGAATGAAACAAACAATCAATCCATGAGTGTGTTAGTACATCATTAAACATGCGTAGCTGAAAGAACAAAACCTCTTCCTTGTCATAATAAATCTGGACCACAATCTTGCTTGTTGCCACTAGCTCTCCCTAAGTATATTGGCCACCCACCTTTATTGGATTGTTTGGGCGAGAGGCTTGTCACAATATCACCGACTCACCTCTCACTTCTGAAATTTATCCTATGTCACAATGTTACTTTTGGAACAACAAAAGTGTTGCTTTGACTAGAATCTACACCAGATATCGAGTGTCTCAACATATCGCTTAAAAGCTTTGAAATGTATGGCTTATGAAGAATGACATCTACTGCCACTTATGAAATACTAAAATGCTTTTAATACATTGTACTTTCTTGACTATAAACTCTCGGTAGTGGAGCCCCACATTGATTCCATGTGATTATGATAGTGGAGAGGATGTAGAGGATAGTCTATCTTATAGTTTTACTTTGTTGGTCATCTTTACATCACATAAGATCTCCTTAGTAATATCTCATATATACAAATGCTATGGCATGTATGAGTGAAGGGCATTTGATTTCAGAGTTATGGATATATTATTGTGAGTGTTCCATAAAATTTCAAACAAAAATTGAGAATTCAATAAGTCATTTATGGATTATGGTCATTTCTTTTTTCTTATGATAGATATGTGTTTTTAATGAAACCTTTATTAGTGAAGGGTTAATTTATTATCAAAACATCAATCTTGAAGGGAAAATTTTTAAACATAATGTTTCTTGAAGGGCAACATAAAAAGCTAAAACGTAAAAAAAATTATATGATGGGTAAAGAGTAATCCAAATTCCAACCCTACCACACACCAAGAAATAAACTAGCAATTGCACCAGATATTGCAAGGAAACACCGGAAAGGAATGATGTCGTTGACCTTCTTTCCAAAGAGGCCGCGCAACTGAGCAGAGGACAATGGATAATACAGCAATATAGGAACGATGACTTCTTCCAGATATATCATAGGTCATATATAGATGAGGAGGCAGTTTCCCAGGATTGATTGACAGGATCAATCCAAACAATGGTTTCTCTATTTTTATTTTGCTTTGTCTTGTTTATATTATCTGCAAAACAGTCTACCAAACAATATGTATATAGTTTTTGCACCTTCAAGTTTAATGAAGGATTTTGTAACATTTAAGCAAGAACAGAACTCCACCAACTGACAGTACTGAAAGCATAACACAATGCTAGCATACAACATGTAATTTTCTTAAAATTTTAATGAAAATTATGCTTTTTCCTTGGAAAAAAGATTGCATTATCAATCATTAATAGTATGAAACGTAAATTCTATTTTTTTTTATGAATTAATCTTATAAAATATATATCTACAAAACCCTTTATTTTTATTGTCTAATTCAAAATTTTTTAGAAAAGAATTATAATTTTGCTAAATTAAAAGCCTCATATTTGATCTTCAGGTTATGCATGTTCTTCCATAAGAAACATTTATTTACCGAGAGCTCAGGGTTTACCTTCCATTTTCGTGTTCTACCACTTCTGCCCCCGGTCACAAGCAACGAGCTCCCCAAGGAATCTGCAAGCAGCTGGAGCAGGAATATAGCGATGGTTATGGACGAGCTCATAGAATATTTGGAGGACCCTCTGGAGGGAATCCCCATTTGGTACCATCCCCAGAAAATTCTCGTAGGTGGTTACCCTTTTGACAGTGCGATCTCGGATGCGGTAGCCTCTCTGCCCTCGATATAAGGTCTTTCGAACTCAGTGGCCACACTCCTGGAAGCCACCCCCTTACTGTCAGACCTCACTTCTCAGCCGATGTCGCCATCTACGCTATCTTTCGTGGACCACTCTCTGGATCTTGGCTTGGAAAATCTCTCGGTGGGCATCGCACCCTTTCCACCCTCCAT
>APFE030242952.1:0-16025 GCA_000404065.3 Pinus taeda
GCCCATAAAAGCAGGGCTTGAGCTTCTCAGTCCCCTTTTGCTTCAGTGATGACTGTCGGTATGGCTGTAATCGTAGGTAGACCATGTCCCCTACCTCGAACTGCCTCTCTACCCGACCCCTGTCGGCATACAACTTATACTGGTTTTGCGCTGTAGCCATGTTATCCTTGAGAGCTCGGAGGATATCCTGACTCTCTTGGATCCAAATCTTGGCTCTAGGAGCCCTGCTATCACCAAACATCACGTTGACAAAAGATAAAGGATGATACCTATATAAGGCATAGAATGGTGACATACCAATGGACATGTGATGTGAAGTATTGTAGCAGTACTACCCCAGATGCAGCCACCTCAGCCATGCTTGAGTTACGTAAGTAGCCCTCCAGCCACTTGTTAACTATCTCCGTCTTCCCGTCCGTCTGTGGGTGATAGCTGGTACTCAGTGTCAACTCTGTCCCTACCAATCGGAAAAGCCCCTGCCAAAACCCGCCCATGAATCGACTGTCCCTGTCACTGACGATGGTCTTAGGAAGACCATGTAGCCCGAAGATCTCCTTGAAGAATAGCTCGGTCACGTGTTGCTATATAGTGTGCGCATATAGCAAAGAAATGTACATACTTCATCAGTCGATCAACGAAGACAAAGATACAATCCTTTCCCTGTATCGTGGGAAACCCTGTGATGAAGTCCATTGAAATTCTCTCCCATTTCCCCTCCGGAATGGGAAGAGGCTGTAATAAACCCGCGGGATGGCTCATCTCTCCCTTGTTCCTTCGGCAAATATCGCACTCCTGGATGTGCTGGAGTACGTCCTCCTTGAGGCCCTTCCATGAGAACTTCTCTCTAATGGCCCTGTAGGTTTTGGTAAACCCCTGATGTCCTGCGAAAGGTGAATCGTGTGATGCCTGGAGTACCTTTTTCTTCAGCTGAGACCCCTCAGTCAAGAAGATCCGGTCCCTGTAATAGATGATCTCATCGACCACCCTGTACCTATCATCTGCCACCTGCCCATCCAGAACCTCACATGCAAACCTGTCCTTGGAGTACTCTACTAAGAGTCGAGTCCTCCAATCTGTATCCAAGCTCATAAGAGACAACGTGGCTGGTTTAAGTGAAAGGGCATCTGCTACCACGTTGTTCTTACCCTTGACATACTCAATGTCAAAATCATATGCTTGGATCTCGCTGATCCACTTTTGTTGCCTCTCCTGTAGCTGCTTCTGCTCCAAAAAGAACTTGAGGCTGTTGTGGTCAGTGCTCACCCTAAACCTGTTGAGGCTTGTCGTATATGGAATACAACCTCTCATGTGGAAGGAGCTTCCGGCTCTCGAATGCTATAGGGTTACCTCCCTGCATCAATATTGCGCCGATCCCCTTTCCCGACGTATCACACTCCAAGACAAATGGCTGCGTAAAATCTGGCAATGCAAGCATTCGGCAGCTGCTCATAACCTCCTTGAGCCTGTCAAAGGCTCGTTGCACTGTATCTGACCAACTAAATGCCCCCTTTTTCATCAAATCTGTCAGGGGTGCAGCAAACTGTGAGAAACCTTTGACGAACTTCCGGTAGTAAGTGCAAATACCAATGAATCCTCGAAGTTCCGTCACATTTCTCGGCTCTGGCCATTCCCTGATGGCCTTGATCTTCTCCTCGTGGACCCTCACTCCGTCCACCCCTATGATGTGTCCTAGATACAACATCTCCGTCAACCCAAACTCACACTTGGTGAGTTTGGCATAGAACTGTTGCTCCTGTAAGATACGCAATACTATCTCAATGTGCTGGAGATGCTCCTCCCAAGTCCTGCTGTAAATGAGAATATCATCGAAGAATACCAACACAAACTTCCTCAAATGACTATGGAAGATGTGATTCATGCATGACTGAAATGTAGCTGGGGCGTTGGTTATCCCAAAAGGCATCACCAAGAATTTAAAGTTCCCATAGTGATAATTGAAGGCGGTCTTGGGAATATCTTGCTCCCTCACGCGAATCTGATGGTACCCAAATCTCAAATCAATCTTTGAGAAGAATCGTGCTCCCCTAAACTCGTCCATCAACTCATCGATCCTGGGTATGGGGTACTTGTTCTTCAGTGTCTTCTTGTTCAGGGCCCTGTAGTCAATGCACATCCTCATTGTACCGTCCTTCTTCTTCACCAACACCATAGAAGAAGCAAAAGGACTCGTGCTCGGACGAATGTGCCCAAGTGCCAGCAACTCCTGGATAGCCCACTCAATCTCGTCCCAATAGGCCATGGGGTGCCTATAGGGGGTGGTGACCACTACGTGGATGCCCTGCTCAAGCTCGATAGTGTGCTCAAACCCCCGATTCGGTGGCTGTCCTGGTGGAATCTCTCCAAACACTATGGCATACCGATCAAGGATGGACTGGATCTCTGGATGTACCGTCTACCCTGTAGTCCCTGCCTCTGATGCACGTAGCTCCACTGCCCACTTTATGTCTCCCTTTCGGAAGATTGCCTCCATCCGATGAGCCGACACAGTCTGAGGCGGATATGTGTGTTGTCCCCATATCTTCTCATGCCTCTCGGTCTTCTCATCATCCCACTCCATCTCTAGGGTCTCCCAATCTGTTGTGACCTTCCCTAGAGTAAGAAGCCACTAGACACCCAGTGTCATGTTGGTGTCCGGAATATCGACCACGAAAAAGTGGTCAGTCAATGTGTAGGTGCACATCGTCACCGAAAGCTCCGGAACATAATGAGCACACGTCATGGTCTAATCTCCTGGGACCAATACTGAAAACCCATCGAAGCTCTTTGTCTGAATACCTCTCCGCTCAACCATTTGTGCATCGATGAAGTTGTGGGTTGCCCCACTATCAACCAAAATTGATACGTGCTGGCCACGTACTGTCCCTCGTATGTGTAGCATCAGATACTTGGGAACTCCCCGCAATGCTGCAAGGGCCCCTCCGGTGGGTGCAAAAGATGCAACACCTGCTGCTGGTGGTGGAGGTGGCAAAGGTCCCTGTATGGTATGGATATCTCCTGCGTCCACATCGTCTTCGTCATCCTCTTCTCCACTGCTCTCAGAGAAGACCTCAATAAAATGTGGTTTGCTAGCAGCACATCTATGTCCTGGTGCCTACGGCTCCTGACATGTGAAGCACAATCGCTTCTTCTTCAGCTCCCTCTTGACATCGTCCTCGATCTGCACTTGTTGTGGATTCCCCTTTGGAGTTGGAATCCTCACATCCTTCCCCTTAGACTGAAAAGGTTGTCTTTCGGGGTAAGGTGTCCGGGTCCTAGGTAAGACATCCTGTAAGTCCCGGGTTCTACTAATAGCATCCTGGAGTGTCGCTGGTTTAGTGGATCGGACTAAACCCCGAGTGGCTCTGCTAACCCCTCAACATACATATAGACCCTCCAATGCCGTGGATAGGTCTGGTACCATCACGGAGACCCTCAAGAAATCTGTAATGTAGGTTTCTGGGCTCCCTGTCTGTTTGAGCCTCGTCAGCTCAACGAAATGCTGCTCTAGATCCCTCCGATCAAATCACTCCATCAGTCTCCTGGTAAACTCTGCATATGTCTTCATTGTGGAATGCCCCAGTGTAACCATCCCATGAAACCACCAATCCTGGGCCTCGCCATCCAAATGCAACGTTGCCACCTTGATGGCCTCTGCCTTCGACATCTGGTTAAGCTGGAAATAAATGTCTAGCTTCTACACCCAAGACTTTGCCGAACTGTTTGATGAGCCATCAAATGTAGGCAAGTGGAATCTGCTCGCTGCACGGTGGGTGTCGCCATCATGGTAATGCTTGTACTCTTTGTAATGATCGTGGGGTCTACTATCCCACTGGAGCTGAACAAAATCTCTGAATGAGAGGGCTTCCTTGAACTCCTGCCCATAGGCCTGGTACTCAGCAAAATAATCGCCCATATGGCCGGGCTCTGCCTCCTGCTGGGCTACGGCCCCCGTGTCTGCTCCTAAGAAGGTGGGCATAGTAGAGCGTGTAGGGGCATGTGGGGCCCCCTGCTGCACAATATCACGCTGCTCTGGCAAGTGATGGAATGCACCTGATCCCTCACCAATCTGAAAAGCTCGTGGGCTCTCTCGCTGTCTGGCCTCTACTGCCGTGAATCTCTGCCCCATCACATCAATCTGCCTCGACAGATCCTGCATTGATTTGAGGAGCATATCTGCAAATCTCTTCCCGTCCTCATCTTCCATCTGCTCTGCGTCCACTACTGGCTCTCTTTGTTCTGTGTCTACCACAGGTTCCTCTTGTTCTGCATCTGCCACAAGAACACAATCTCCCTCTCCGTAGGTATTCTCCAACCTACGTCCAGTATCTTTGTACCTCCTACCTCTGTAACAAATGTATGGTTTTTCCCCAGGTGTCATAGATTACCAGCTCCACAGGCTGAGCCAGATCTATGCTCTGATACTATTGTAATATTCCTAACCCGGAATATTCCTCAAACCCTAGCAAAAACTCCAACCAAATATGTGCAAATGATATAATAACCCAGAAGTGATAAAATAACAGTGAAACAACATATAATAATGTAAATAAGAAATATAAGCAGATACACAAGAAAAGCAGCGAGAAATGCTAAGCCATTTTATTATACTGAGCAATAAAATGAGTACAAGAGGTGATTAGACAGATGGCACCTCGACTTGCACAAGGCAAGTGAAGAAATACTCTCAGAGTGACAAGAATGGCCTCTCTGTGTGGATGTTGCTGCCAGAAAACAAATGATGATTTGGGGTTGCTCCCCTCCTCGGGAAAAGCTAAAACTCTGGATTCGGGCTCTACTCAAGAAACCTAGAAAAACCCAGGAAGATTTCCTGAAATGACCGACCCTCGGAAAAACACCCTCTTGGGGTTCTGTTCAGTTCCTTAATGCCCTGCGCTGCCACTGAAGAAAAACCCCTCTAACTCTGCTTGAAACCCTGTCAAAAATCCTCCAATGAGACAAGAGCTGGACCCCTGCTCAATCCCCCAACATAAATTCACCTGCAAACCCCAATCCAGCACTACAACCAAAAAGAATTGTGTCCCTCTCCCAGTGCTGCGCGGTGCTCCAAAACGCTGCTAAAACTGCTGCTGGAATGCTGATGAAACTACTGCTAAAACACCAAAGGAAATACCTTGCCCGAGTAGGCACTCGAAGTCCCCCGGGGCTAAGGGTGAGATCTCCGAATAGAGACACTTGATGCATTAAACAGGGCTGCAGACTAGCTAAAAAGCCAGCGTATGCAAATTTACTCCATACTAATGAAGTCATCTATCACAGTATTATAGTTCATTGGTTGATAAAAATGCTGTTATGATGGCCCTCCCAAGAATGATTGGACTGTCTTTCAACTTATTCCTTACAGTTCAGTGTTTCTACTACTTGTAAACATGGACATTTTCAATTTTGAGGGTTTATATGTTGCTTCATTATGAAGGGAAATGTGTTTTTTAATGCTCCAGATATTATTAACAAACAGGGTTTATGTTGTGCAGGCCAGGTATTGTGCTATTGAACAAAATCCATCATGTGGGCATAGTATACCCAAAATCTATGACCATTCCTATCACACAACTTGAATTGCAAAAAATAGGGCTATTGTTTCCCTCGCTATACTTATAAAATGGAGATTGGGATCTGATTTGAAGTGGAGATTAATGCATGAAATGCAAGTTGCAAGTGGTGCAGGCAGAGGTAAGTGAACCGCTGAGTGCATGTGTTACCTGTTTAGTGCTCTTAGGACATTGTGTTCTGATTGTGCAGATTCATGCAAAGCTCATGCCATGGCCGTAACTGTCTATGCTCTGAATGGTTGGCTCTCCTGTGTGTCTGTTGTTGTCCTCATGCAAATTTACTCCATCCTTATCAAGTCATCTATCACAGTATTATAGTTCATTGGTCGATAAAAATCCTATTATGATGGCCAATGATTGGACTGTATTTCAACTTATTCCTTATGGTTCAGTCTTTCCATTACTTGTAAACATGGATATTTTCAATTTTGAGGGTTTATATGTTCATTGTGATGGAAAATAAGTTTTTTAATGCTCCAGATATTATTAACAAACGGGGTTTATGTTGTGCAGGTCAGGCATTGTTCTATTGAACAAAATCCATTATGTGGGCATAGTATACTTAAAATCTATGACCATTTTGACGACTTATGATGGGACTTGTGGCAACAAACAGTCCATGCCCAATGATATCAAAATCTTCTATTCATTTAAAGAAAGAGGAGGGTTTCATATAAAGATGGAAGCCACTGAAATTAGTCTTCCTGAGAAAAAGGTAAAAGCTATTGTTGAGAAACTGGCTAGGGATATGTCACTAAAAGAACCACCAGTTTGACTTTGTCTCTTTTCAAAAGCTATTGTTGAGAATCTGGCTAGGGATATGTCACTAAAAGAACCACCAGTTTGTATCTTTCCAGGACGTAATATGGGTATCTCTCATATCAAGCGTTCTTGTGATAATATGCCATTGAAAATAAGGGGTCTTAACATTTTTGCACAGAAAGTGCATGGTGAAGATGTTTCGGAAGTGACAAACTTTTCTGCTGATCAATGTACTTCAAAATAACTTCAAGACAAAATGATATCAAGGAGCTGGAAAAAAGTTAAATAGGACAAGGATATGGAAGAAATAAAATGTGAAGTGAAACCTGTAGTGTATGTCAAACAAAACCTGCCAAAAGTGGCTGAGAATATTATGGGTGAAGAATCTTCTGAAAATTGTCAAAGTAGCATAACAACAGAGAAGGGACAAGAATCTTCTAAAAGCACGGAAACAGGAGAGATATCTCAGGAAAGTGATCTGCATTTTGAAATGAGGACCGGTCTAATTTCCTTATGTCGTGTAGCAGTGAAGGAGACACAGAAGGTGACATGACCTTTCACTCACTCTCTGGAAGTGAGACATCCCCATCCTCGTCAACTTTGGAATTGTCAAATTTCTCATGTAGGAGTGAACCTTGAAGCTAGCTCTTTTTCTGGGACGGAGAATGAGTTCAATAGATGCTTCCATTTTCAGTCGCAACCATATGTGCAAGTCATCTTTTCCAGCCATGCATTTACAAAAACATGCTATATCTACAGATATCTCAAGTCATGATGACAAACAAATATTTCCAGCACATCCTCAAACGAAGTCATACAACCTATCTCAACTTTATGAGTAGTTAAATGTTTCAGGGGGAATGATGGTAATGACAGAATGCTCAGAAGTAGGCAAAATCAATGAAATTGCATCCCTTTTAAAATACAAAGAAATTTCTCAAAATCAATGAAATTGCATCCATTTTAAAATACAAAGAAATTTCACCCACAACTCGTACAAATCCTAAATCCTGAATCTTGCCATTTTCCAGGGATAGGAGTTACTGCTCAGAAAGACAATTCCAGGTCACCTAATGAACTAGATGTTAGTCCAACATTTTTATGTTCTACAGAAGAATGTCCTGGAGGTCTTGCTGCAAATGAAGTATTATTGGCTAAAAATTGCACTCCAGAGATAAATTCAGATATGGCACAAGATGGAAATGATGCAGCCTCCCAGCACATATTGAAACAGAAGATTCAATGGATATAGGATCTCCTCTAACAGAGGCTTTTGAAAAGAATGGAAACATTCAAATTGACGATGGTTGTAATGATTTTTCTGTTACAAATATGGATAGTTCCTATATTAATGTGGGTGATCGTGCCTCCATAGTTAAGAGTACTTCTGTTTTTGATTTCCCTATATAGAGAGAAAGTTCAGGTCCTTGTGTGTCAGTGGGTACATGCCTATCACTTGTAGGCCTAGATCATAATAAGTGTATTCATGAAACTTCATATGTGCTTTCCATGGATATTCGAAACACCATGTCTTCAAAGAGTCATCAATTCAAGCTTCAGAGCATTATTTCAAATGATCAATGGCAACAGTTTTCTTCGACCGAGGAAACATTTCTTGAATCAAACTCAGCCTCATGGATTGATCCTCAATGTAGTAAAAGGCATGTTAATGTACCACTTAAATCAGTGGCATCTACTGTCAAGCTGCAATGTGAAAAACCAAACATATCCAATACAAACTAAGAGTCTCAGTTTCAGTAGCTGCCCATATCATCCAATACAAACTAGAGAATCTTCCTTTGCATATTATGGTCACAAAGTTTGTGGGAACATCCTGAAACATATCTAGCAGGAAACTGCTCTCATGGATCTTTGGAAGTGCCTGCATTGCATTATTTAGATTAAAATACTAGTGTTTGGAGCCCAGAAAGAGCCAGCATGAAATTAGTTCAAAAAATCATCATCTATGGTCATCTCCTGGATACGTTCAGCCCAGATCAAAAATATTAAATAAGGAATTAATGCCATGCAAACATTCGTTGAATATGGATTTAGAAATGGGATCTTCAGAAAGCTGCTCTCACCAATCTCAAAAAGAAGTGGCAGTTCTATTATCAAGAAACATGAACCAGATCCTGAAAGGCTACCTATTGCTACACCAGAGACGCAGCCCAGTCATCCCAAGTGCATTAGCTTCACTTACTCATTCTTTGATTTCACAGGGTCTTCTTCACTGTTCATGCAAGGATGGATTGCATATTATAGCTTCTCTTTGAATGAGTCTGAAAAGGCTTTTGTAGCAAAAAGTTGGAAAGTCAACAACCGTGGCAGAGAAGGTTTTGACTGGTGTACACATTTCATTCTGGTCCTGATAATAAGACAAGTTTAAATCTTCTTAAAAAAACAAGAACGAATGGGTAGCCACAAAGGACGAGCATGTTCTTGATCTTGTGGGACACATGAGAGTCACCAGTTCATTATGCCGTGAGATTAACAGTTTTCGTAGCTTAGAAATTGCAGTGGAAACTGAATTTGTTCTACTTGGTGTACACTGTAAACATTGTACATATCAAAGAGGGACCTTCAAGACAAACATGTTCAACAGAGAATATAATTCTTGTTCCTGATCAGTCAGACCATACGAGAATTCCAAACGGAAACTGTGGTGATTCATGCTCTACATCAATAACATCCTCTAGTCCAATTGCCGACAATACTAGTTTTGTCCCAAGCTATGTGGCCTCAACTAAACAGGCCATCAAGAACAAAACGTCGGACGTAAGGTTGAGTCAGTCCTCACAACAAAAATACAGTGAATTCTTTCAATCCAGTCTTATTTCTCGATCTGTAGATGGTAACGCAGTTTGTGTGGAGAGCTGGGGTACTTAGGGTATCTCAGATGCCGAACTTTGTCTAGCTACAGTGATCCCAGACACAAACTGGGAACAGTGGAACTGGCAAAGACACTTTCAAAGCATCCAGGGGGTGGGGCCTGAAATTTCTTGATAAAAGCCTTCATAATTCAAAGTCAATACATTCACGGGGTCAAGATGATTCTTGCAAGTCAGAATGCAGCGATAATTCCGCTATGAGCCCTACCCAATGTTCAGCAGGATATGCTTTTGATGACGAGTCTCCAGGTCAAGGACGACAAGTATAACAGCTCTAGTGCCAGCAGGCATACATGTTTTGCCCAAAATTAAATCAAGTGGACCTTCACCTCCGATTGATTGAATGGTGGAGAGTCGGTGGCAAGTGTGATTGTGGTGGATGGGATCTGGGTTCTGCACTCACCTTACTTCACGATCGGAAACAAAGAAGGACAAGCGACTTAATTGAGACCAATTCAAAGGCAGAGGATTGTTATTCATTATATGTGCTTTCTAAGGTATTGTATCTGGGACCAACCATTTTGATTTTAATTTATGTAGAGTGCCAGTGTTATGTTATGGTTCATCCATATCCTTTTCTTCTCCTTTTTTCCCTTTGAAAATACCGGGAAGTTGTCGTTCTGTCACTCCTATCTGAAATTTTTGTTCATGTTGGACATTATGTCAATTGCAGGGAGAGAGGGAAGATAGACACGCATTAACAATGACAGCAGTTGCTGAAGGTCTGTATTCTGTTAGTTTTCAATCACAATTGAAAACCTTACAGACTTTCTCTATAGTTTTGTCCATGCTGCATAGCAGAGAAGAGATCCTCATTCCTCCTGGCATGCATGATAATAACTAACTGATTGCAGTTGGTACCAAAAGCAAAAGAAAAGAGCCCTGGGCACCTTGGGGACGAGCAGGGAGGATGTCAAATTTATTCCTAGATAGAGGTGTACATTGTACTGTAAAGTTTTGTCAGTCAATTTGTGGATATTGGGCTTTATGTTAAAGTTGTTGTCATCCATGATCCCCTATTTTGTCTGGGTACATGGAAGATCCTGTCATCCAAATGCTAAGAGCAACCCAAATGTAGATTCAGTGATAGCTATTTCCATGTTGCGGGTCTTGCAATTTCCGCATCGGTATTGGCTTCTTATACTATCCAAACATCCTGGCAAGATGTAAAGGTCTATTGGTTATGATTTGTGAACAAAATAATAGAGCGAAAATATGTAAATTTTTTTGTTTTCTATCAAATATATTTCATCAAATCATCGCACATCTTCTGGTCTGGATCAAGGTTCAAGGTCTTTACACCTAAGTTTTCTTATCTTTT
This sequence comes from Pinus taeda, assembly GCA_000404065.3. NCBI lineage: Eukaryota > Viridiplantae > Streptophyta > Pinopsida > Pinales > Pinaceae > Pinus > Pinus taeda. Next base: position 10,545 of record APFE030242952.1, read on the forward strand.
TAAAATTGCCCCACAAAATAAGTAGGATACCAAGCACTTTTTGGAATTGTTTCTACTGTAGAAACTGCTTTCTATCATATTTCCTTTGTATATTCAAATAACAATACAATTTTATTACTGTACATTACACATTTCAGCGTCCTTGTGGCCCTTTTATTTGTACTTTGTAGCTTCCTTTTAACTTTTGTGATTGTGAACCCTGATTTGTTCATTGTGTGAAGGCAAATTGGATGAGAGCTAGAGTTCACTGTATATTACAACAGTTTCTTTGTTCTTATCTATACGACCACCAACCCGACCACCAACCTTCGTGTGTTGCTATTTGTGAACTGTTACTTCAGTTGCTTACTTATCTGGCAGATCGTTGATACTTGTAATTAGTAACTTTAGTAACTTATGTGCAGTTCTAATTAAAATTACCCAGAACTGCTTCATTCTTATCATATACTAGCGCAGCTATGTTACTGTTGGTATTTAGAGTTCAGTAAAGGTATTTATATACCTAACATTAGTTTATATTGAAGGAGTATGCCATATTGGTCCTTTCAGATTTCTCTTTGGTGGCAAAACTGTGCTTACTCAACCCAATTGTCAATTTCTTGTTCTTTTCACCGCGGTTTCTTTTTTCTTTTCTCAAGATTAGTGAATTTTTATATAAAATCTTTTCTCTAGCGCATGAGGGCATGAGGGAGTAAAGGATAATGCAAAATTGTTTTTTATATTTGCAAATCTCTGGACAAGTTAATTGAGATACAAAGTTAGTTCACCTTATGTTTTTAAATAATTTACCACGTAAACAACATACAAAACATATCTCCATCTAAAATACCATGGAATTTCCAATAAGCAATATATATGTATATGCGGTGAATGCTATGTAGTCATTGTAAACATCCTTAAATGTGTCTAAATTTATTTAAATAAAAATATCCATGGAAATGTCATAGAAAAGATAATTATCAACGTGTCTAAATTGATTTCAATAAAAATATCCATGGAAATGTCATAGAAAAGATAATTATCACAGTTTAACTCTTATTTCAGGTGTATGGCTCATCTACCATATACCTATTTTGGACACTTTTGATTGACCACACAACGTGAGGAGGAACCCAAATAATTCTCACTTTCGATACACTTTTGATTGAGGAACCTATGTCTAGAATAACCCATATCCATTCTGGACACTTTTGATTGACCACACAACCTGAGGAGGAACCCATAATCATTCTGGACATTTTTGATTGACCACACAGCGTGAGGAGGAACCCAAATAATTCTCACTTTCGATACACTTTTGATTTATTACACAGCTTGAGGAGGGACCCAAAGAATTCTCATGCTGGGAGCATGTGTGCGAACAGAGTGAATAAAGAGGAATTGCAAAGGATAGCATGCTGAGAGCATGTGTGCGAATAGAGTGAATAGAGAGGAAGAGCAAAGGATAGCAGTGAGTAGTGGAATGGGAATGGGAATGTGTGAGAGATATAGAGAAGGGTGTCCGAGTGAACTAGCAGACCTTGTGAGCAAAAAAATGAACTCGTGTTCAAAAGATTGAACCATATGCAGGGGGTGATAGAGAACCCTTTAAGTCACAACAAACCCCCATGGAGTTGTGAACTACTTGATTGGTGAGGGAAGTTAGTGCTGAAGCCATTACCCTAGGCTATAAGGTTAGATGATAACACTGAGAAATTCTGAGAAATTTTGTTGAGTATATATAGAAAATATAGTAGAAATGATTTTTTTGAACTAATTTTATGTTGATTCACGCTGACTCTTTGTGGGTTCCAAACACTAGTATTTTCATCTAAAGAATGCAATGTAGGCATTTCAAAAAATCCATATACAGAGAAAATAGTAGAGATGATTTTTTTGAACTAATTTCATGTTGACTCACGCCGACTTTTTGTAGGTTCCAAACACTAGTATTTTCATCTAAAGAACACTGACTCTTTGTGGGTTCCAAACACTAGTATTTTCATCTAAAGAATGTTGAATCTTTGTGGGTTCCAAACACTAGTATTTTCATCTAAAGAATGTTGAATCTTTGTGGGCTCCAAACACTAGTATTTTCATCTAAAGAATGCGATGTAGGCACTTCAAAAAATCCATGAGAGCAACTTCCTTCTATCTATTTTCATCTAAAAAAGAAATGCACTAATATTTTAATCTAAAGAATGTGCACTCTTTGTGGATTTCAAACACTAGTATTTTCATCTAAAGAATGCAATGTAGGCACTTCAAAAAATCCATGAGAGCAGTGTCCCGTTAGATATTTTCATCTATAAAAAAGTGTACGCACTTCAAAAAATCCATGAGAATAGTTAAGTTAATCTTTAACAGGCATTTCAAAAACTCAATGAGAACAGTAATTTAATAAAAAAGTGTATGCACTTAAAAAAATCCATGAGAATAGTTAATTTAATCTTTAGCAGGCATTTCAAAAAATCAATAAGAACAGTTAATTTAATCTTTAGCTAATAGTAAACAACCTTCAATTACTTTGTAGATTAAAAACATTAAAAACATTGCATGTCTTCAATTATTTTGTAGATTAAAAACATTGTATGTTAATATATGTCCTACAAAATCAAACTCATATACTATTATCTAATTTTCCACCCTTGCATAAGTTTGGAGAAAGATTGTATCATGCCTTACATATGTCAGGTTGTTCCATCTTCTTGTTACTTTATTCATTTTCCAATTATCTACTTCAATAATAAACTAATAAAAGATTGACCTTAAAAAATGAACATTCACTTGTATAACCATCAACTTAGCATCAAAGAAATTAAGCCTCACACTCCACTGTTAGATAAATATTACTATTGTAGTTGTACATAATCCTCATGAAAACCATTTAAACAATAAACAAAAAAATTTAGCATGATGCTCCTCTGTGAATATTGTAATATATAATGTAAGTTAATTATATACATTAACAACCAAAAATAAAAATCAATGAGACGACAAAATACGCTGCATGCTTTCACAAATAAAAATAAAAATCAGAGATCTTGTGTCTTGGCTCAGATATTAGTGATCCCCATGATACCCTCCAACTATGAAACAATGAATGGAAAACCACACTTTTGGGGTTCTTCAAAAGACAAACCAACGGCACGAGCTACGAAAAAGGCAATTTGCCACATCTTCCAACTACGAAAAAGAAAATTTGCCACAGAAAATTGCCCAGAGGTGCATCACCATTACAAAGTTGGAGCGATGAATGTTATGGTTATTCTATTTATGAGATATTTTTAAAATGACCCAGTTCTTTAGTCCTGTAAGCATTTTATGAACCTTCTATAAAGAATAAGTAATTTGATTGGTAAGATTTGAATTATATCTATACTTGTAGGACCATTGATATTTCTTTGAATTGAATCTATATTTAGAATTCCGTTGATACTTTTTGTATCAAGCCAGAGGGTAAGGGGTGATGACAAACACCCCGATCATACTCAAATCTACACTGCGATATGTTTGTGACCAATTCTACGACCATACAACACGCGCTGTGTTTTTTCCTCATTGTGAGCTAGCCAAAACAACCACCAGGAATCAAAATACATATAGCCCCGGAGGAAAATATTGAACAACACTTCCTAGTGCCCAATAATACTAGCGGGAAAAAAACATAGGGTGCCATTAACTAAACCGAAAATTTAAAGAAAGGCACCCGTGGCAAATATTGAACAGCACTTCCTAGTGCCCAGTGATACTAGAGGGAAAAATAAACATAGGTTGCCATTAACTAAACCGAAGATTCAAAGAAAGGCATCCGCGTGTTGTGAACAAAATGGAGAGGATGGGCCATTTCGCATGACAGCGGAAGGACATTAGACTGATCAATCGGATGTTCAGCCTGATAGCAGCCATTAGCCACCCACAACCACAGGTTAACAGTGGCAAGCCCCCCAAACCCTTCCCTGCGCAGACACTACCACCGCAATCCATTTTAAAATCCGTAGTCTAACGATTAACAATATGTCTTTTCCCCCAAAAGTTATGGAAATTCGGAAGATCTCGCCAGGGTTTTTGTAAATTCAAATAAAAGTTGTCAAAATTTGTAATTTTAAATGCCTTACAAATTTTTTTAATGCTACTGAATCTATTTTCACCATAAAAAACATATTTCAAACACTGTCTCTATAATTTTTTTTAAATTCAGAACACGTTTAACCTCCCCGCATCCTCCCCGCCTCACTAAACGACTCCCCCGCCTCCTACCCACCTCAGTAAATGACTCCATTTTAAAGTGGAAACATGCCGCTTTGGTTTTAGCTGCTTTGGCACTGAACTCGTGGGCAATATTTAAACCGTCGCCTGGGCGAATGAACTCTCGGGCAATATTTAAACCATCACCTGGCCGACTAGTGAGAAATGTGCATGCCACCAAACGGTTGAGAATATATGGTTGTATGAACTGTGGAAACTGCCATATCGATTTAGGCAGATGCGTTGATAACTCCTTTCATCCCACATGACAATAGAAGGCTTTTATAAACTCATTATAAGCGCATAGGTTGCCCGCGATCTTGACTGTCGGACTCACCACTTGGCGCGCATAGGTTGGTCGCGATCTTGACCGTCGGACTCGCCACTTGGTGCGCATAGGTTGTCGCGATCTTGACCGTCGGACTCGCCACTTGGCGCGCATAGATATTCGCGATATTGACTATCGGACTCGCCACTTGGTGCGCATAGGTTGCCCGCGATCTTGACGGTCAGACTCGCCACTTGGCGCGGCATACGTCGGCTCAAATCGTATTATTGAAACGTGGCGGAACCATAATGACCAGATCTGAGCAGTTGGATAACTGACAAGTGGCGACACCATGGTGGCCTGATCTGGGCCATTGGATGCTTGACAAGTGGCGATACCCTATTGGTGAGCTCTGCACTGTTGGATGAATGACAAGTGGTGCCACCAGAGTGGCAAGATCTGGGCCATTGGATGAGTGACAAGTGGCGCCACCAGATTGCCAAGATCTAGGCCGTTGGATGAGTGACAAGTGGCACCACCAGATTGCCAGGATCTGGGTCGTTGGATGAGTGACAAGTGGCGCCACCAGATTGCCAAGATCTGGACCATTGGATGAGTAACAAGTGGCGCCACCAGATTGCCAAGATCTAGGCCGTTAGATGAGTGACAAGTGGCATAAACAAAATGCCCAGATCTGGGCCGTTGGATGAGTGACAAGTGGCGCCACCAGATTGCCAAGATCTGGACCATTGGATGAGTGACAAGTGTCGCCACCAGATTGCCAAGATCTAGACCACTGGATGAGTGACAAGTGGCGCCGCTAGATTGCCAAGATCTGGACCGTTGGCTGAGTGACAAGTGGCGCAAAAGATTGCAAGATCTAGGCCGTTAGATGAGTGACAAGTGGCGCCACCAGAATGCCCAGATCTGGGCCGTTGGATGAGTGACAAGTGGCGTCATCACAGTGCTTGACCTTGGCCGTTGGA
>APFE030242957.1:0-27857 GCA_000404065.3 Pinus taeda
GGAGATCTGGATCAGAGAAGATCTACAAGTGGGTATGTGTTTAACCTATTTGGAGGTGCAGTCAGTTGGATGAGTAAGAAACAATCTGTAGTGGCACTATCAACTACATAAGCAGAATACATGGCAGCCACTAATGCAAGCAAGGAAGCAGTTTGGTTGCAGAGATTGTGTTCAAGTATGGGGTTAGTACAGGGAGCTATAAGGATAGACTGTGACAGCCAAAGTACAATTTTCTTGGCAAAGAACCCTGCTTATCGTTCAAAGACAAAGCACATTGATGTTCAGTATCACTTTTTGAGGGATATGATAGAAGACAAAAAGGTGTTGCTGGTAAAGGTGGACACTTTGAAGAATACTGCAGATGCATTGACAAAATCTGTGAGCTATGAGAAGTTCTCTTGGTGTAGAGAAACAATGGCCATTTCAGCGCTAGAAAAATGACTAAGCTCTCCTGTGGCCCCCTGTGGAAAGAAAACAACAAGTGGGAGATTGTTGGGTTGTGTTATATTCTTTCCACATAGTTAACAGGGGGTTTGAGGGGTACCCGTAACCCCACTTTATGGGGGTCCGGGGCAGCGCCCCGGAAAATTTTGGTTTTGGACCCTATGTTAGGTTGGGCGGACCCACCTATGGTTTTGTGCATGATTTTCGCACATGTTTTGGACGCGATGGCTTTCGGTCCATGGTATTGGATCGATTGTTTTTTTTTGGTCCATGGTATTGGACGTGATGGTTTTTCGGTCCATGGTATTGGATGCTTCGGCATGTATAAATATGTATTGTAACATTGAAAGGAACATAATGAAAAATCAAGCTGGTAGTCCGTTTTGGGATCCAGTGGGAAATCTCTGTGTATATGTGTTTTATGTGTTATGCTCTCGCATTGTTTATTTTTCTGTGATTTAGAATTCGTATGCAGGTAATTTCTGTACGGGGTTGAATCCTACAATAGGAGTCACTATTAGGATGATGTCATGCTTGGGTTGGGTGTTCATTCGAGTACAAGAAAATCATTGTAAATCATATTGTATCATGGATCATTGTCCCTGGTATGGGAGTCCACACTCTTGTCTCACTTTTGATCATTATAGGGTGGTAGGGAGGTGCTAGGAAGGTGCATGAAGTCACCTATAGGTTGGAGCCTGTGAACACTTCATGGTTGTAAGTTCGTCTAGAATGTTAGGGCATCCATCCAGTTGAGTACTAAAGAAACTAGGGCGTTGGGGCATCTTTTCAGTGCATTAGGGGAATTTTGAGGTCTAAAATGGGCCTCCTAAGGAAATTATAAAATAACAGTGGAAAGAATAAAATAATATTAGATTACATCATCAAAATTTAGAAGGAAAAAAGAAAAAACTATTTTTTCAACTCATATTTTCAACTTATCTCCCTATGGTTTTACTCAAATTTCGAGCTAAAACACTCGTTGGATGCAAAATTTGATTCCTGATCCAAGGAGAACACATTTTGCACATTTTCGATGGATGCTGCTACGAAAAAAAAGAAAGACATGAAAATCGTGATTGCAATCACGTTTTTTCATGTATTTCTCATTTTTCGTGTAGCGTGGTCCATCAAAAGTATGCAACATGGGTACTCCTTGAATGAGGAATTAAATTTTGCATCGAACGAGTACTCCCACTTGAAATTTGAGTAAAACATTAGGGAGATTAGTTGGAAATATGAGTTGAAAAAGTGGTTTATTATTTTAATTATTTTTTTATTTTTTTTACTTTTTTTACTCCAAAAATGGTGAATCATCCCCCATGGTTGACATCATCATCTTGAATCCTATTGGTTCTTATAAAGTTTATTTTGGTTGTACATTTTTTTAGGAGTCCCATTTTAGACCTCAAAATTCCCCTAATGGGAGCTGGAGAAGAATGCTTTTCTAGAATTATAGGAAGTTGTAACTTCCATTTCACTTGGGGCTGAAGATTAAAGAATTTATTAGAAAAGCATATAGTGGTTTTTAATGCAAAGGGGGTTTCCACCTAAAATTATTGTGCCTATTGTGTTCTTTTGTTTACTATTGCTACTGGATAAACAATAATAATAATTTAAGATTAAGTAATGCTCTGAAAAGATTTAAAAGTGCCAATTTCTAAGGAATACTGATTCACCCCCCCAATATTTCCAACAAATGGAATCAGAGCTTGGTTCCTTCAATAAAAGTCTAACAACTAGAAGGAGATCATGGAATACACCAAGAATAAAGTTCCGTTCAATAGAAGTAACTATGAACTTTGGAGTGGAAGAATGTAGGTTCATTTGCTGGCATATAGATACGAAGTATGGGAAATCATTGAAAAAAGCTTCAAATCAACCCCAGATGAACAAGGTAAGAAAAATATGGTATATGACGCAAAGGCTAAAGATCTTATTATCAACGGGCTTATCAAATTTGTCTATCTTAATATATTGAGTTACAAAACCGCTAAAGAGGTATGGGGCAAGCTTGAGAATATATATGCAGGTGACTCATAGGTGAAAGAAGCAAAGCTTCAAATTTTCCGGGAAAAAATTGAGCAACTCAGAATGAAAGAAGATGAAGATATTGCTGCATACTTTCAATGTGTTGATGAAACAACAAATACATTGGATGGATTGGGAGAACCTGTCGACACAAAACTTGTTGTCCAAAATATCCTCAGAACCTTGCCAGCAAGATTCAACCCAAAGGTATCTATATTGGAAGATAGATCGAATTTTACTAATCCCATCGTAGATGAATTGCATGGAATTATTACGACATCTGAAATTAGGATTGAAGAAGAGTATGACATGTGTCACTTATAGACAAAATTTTCCGCATCCAAGAAGACTAGTAAGGAAAAGCAAACTTGGAAAGCAAAAACTTGCAGTTGTAAGGACGAAGAAAAGGAAGAAAATGAAGAAGAATTTCCAGATAAATAATTTTCCTACTTCACATGGAAAATAATAATAGGTATAGGAAAATTCAAATGTAAAATTCCATTAATATGTTTTAATTATGGTGAGGTTGGGAATTTTGCATCTAAGTGTCCTAAAAAAAATGAGGTTGTTACAAAGGGAAAGAAAGGTCCTAGGAAGTACAACAAGCAAGGCAAGAAGAAATGGTTTAATAAGAGTTTCCTCTCCAAAGAAGATAGCTCCTCATCTCATGAAGACAATGATAATGAAGAAGAAATCAATGGAAGAGTATTTTTTATGGCCAAGCACAATAAACAAGAAGCATCTGACGAAGGAGGCGAAGAAGAGATGAATGAGGTTGAATTTCAAAATGAAGTGATCAGAGTTATTAAAGAGATCAAGGCCGAAAAGAATCACATAAACACTATTGAAGATGAATTAAAGATATAAAGGGAACATGTCCTAAATCTTAAAATAAAGGTTGAATAATACAAACAAATTGAAGAATCACTCAGGAAAGAATTAAAGGAAAGCAACAAGGAAAGAGAGGCATTGGAAGCTGAAATAGTCCCTCTACGAAAGGAAGTAAAAAATGGAAAAATCTTAAAAAATACGCCAATAGATCAAATGCATTGGAAGAAATCATCAACAGTCAATGATCATGCAGTGACAAGAGTGGTCTTGGTTACAAAGAAAAATATGAAAATGAATCAAGTCCATTTAAGACAACAAAAGAAGATGGATATGCAAAATCTACCAAGCAGGTAGATCTCTCAGCTAAATCAAGAGATGAAGACTTGCATGAATAACCATGGAAAAAAATTCCTCGAAGAATATTTCCTCCCAGGTATCAAACTGTCTTTTATGGTCATTGTTATTCATGTGGAAGGTTTGGACATAGAGCTATAGAATGTCGCATCTATGTTTGGAATGAATATAGTTCCAGGAGATATTTCAAAAATGGTATTATAGAAATCAACAAAATATCAACATATTTGATCATTTGAGAGATGATGTCCAATGTTACAAATATAATAATTTTGGACATTTGGCTAAAGATTGCAGACTTGGAATCTTCAAAGAAATTCTCGCAAAATCAGAATGAACAAGTATGGAAAAAGAAGACTGAAAAATGTGCTATTGCTCTCAACGCTCAAAGCAACAAAAACGTTTGGTATGTTGACAGTGGTTTCTCAACACATATGGCTGGAGATAAGAATAATTCCATGTCCTTGAAGGAAAAAAAGGATGGAGCAATTTCTTTTGGAAATGATGGGTCTTCAAACGTCATAGGAGAAGGTACAATCACACTTGGAAGCATGTGTTTGAAATAATACTGAGAGGGGGGGGGGTGAATCAATATTATCTGTTAGCCTCCTGCTCATAGCAGGTATTCATCTTTCATGATCGACATTTTTACATGCCAAATATGTCATACTTTACAGGATGCAATGTTCTATATTTGCTACTGAGGCCAAAGAAGTGTCCATGAGAGTGTGCTAGTCCAAGTGCCTCTGCTGTATTCCAATTTTGATGAGTTATTCCAATTTTGAAGAATTTTCAGTTAAAGGGAGGTCCAAACAGCTTAATCTTGGTCTCCCTAGGTTTCAATTTCCTGTTGTAGAATAATAGAGAATCATTATCTGTCAAACAGCTTAATCTTTGCAGATTCTTAGATAGGGTAGAGAAGCAAGGGTGCTCAACAGCCTAATCTAAGCCCCTGGATGAAAAACATATAGATGTAGATAGGAGGTCAGTAAAAAAGAAAAAGTTGAAAAGCTCGGTTTGCTAGTTCAAGTGCACCCAAACCAAAAGAAGAAAAATGCTAGGTAAAATAGGCTGGGTAAGTAGTTTTGTGGTTGCAGAAATCAAGCTATGTGATCCATTTCATGTTTTCAAGTGTTATATTTATCCAGATCACAGTTTTGAGGCACTTTTTCATTTTGATTAGATCAAGCAAGGCATCTCTAACTACCCCTTCTTCTTATTTCCCAAATCACTCACTAACATCCCCTTGAGGACCTTGGGATCTGCCCAACCAGTCCTGTTATCACTCCATTTTGGTGAAAAGCCAAGTCAAGCTTTGACTTTCTTCAGTCAAGAGAAGTCACATTTTTGTGCAAAAGTCATTTCTCCGCAATTCATTCGCCCCCTATAAACTAATTTTTGGTTCACAAAGCTTAACTTTTCCCCTACACTTCACCTCACGGATTCATATTAACTCCTAACTTTATTATCTAGCTCCTTAAATCATTTCCCCTACCCCTATTCTACAAGAAACTATATAAAAACCCCAAAAAACACTAAATATTGCTCCCCATGGCAACTATAGCCAAGTACTAAAGTCGGGAAACCTTAGGTCCATTTGGGACCCATTGTTAGCCCCTCCGCGTTCATTTCCCTTAGGATTTATTTAACACCCTGTTAAATAAATAACTGTGTTCAACCACCCTCCGCGCACATTTTATTGGGGTTTTATTAATATTTGATTGATAAAATAACCAAATCCCGAGTGCATATTACACCCATAACCTAAGGTTTTAACCACCCGAAGCCGCAAATAATTAACGACTATCGGGCACGCTTTTCCACTAAACCCCGATCATGTTGCCCTCCTGTCCACCCTAGGATCGGCCCTCCCAGATCCAACGGCCCTAATGAATATCGGGCGCACCTTCCTAGTGGTACGATAGTACTTGATGGTCGACGGTTTCACCGTCGTACACCGGGACAGCTGTCAGCCTCCTATTGCATCGGGTTGCCCCTAACACATACCACTCCCATACCAAAAGCGGTCCGACGCAAACCGCTTACCGCCCTCCCCGCTTGCCTACGTCACTGCATGACGATGCCGCCACGTCGCCTGCCACTGTTTTGTACCTCCGCCACGTCACCCCGCTGACGTCATCCGCCGTATTGGGTCCCACCGCTGACGTCACTGCTAAAAAAAAAGCGTGAAAGGCGAAATCGCTACTTAGGAAGCCCGAAATGAAAATCAGGGGCAGTTTAATCGCGCATCCCTAAGAAAAAATGGCCAAATGGAAAGCCTCAGTCCAGCGCATGGTTTGCAGCAGTTAGTTTTTCCCGAAAGAAACAGAAAGGGGCGATTTAGCAGTTTAAAGAGGATCATCAGAGAAAAAGAGTCTCGATTCAATGAAAAACAGTATCAACGGCGCGTTAAAGTGTATCAGCGAAGGAATTAATAGAATATCAGTGGAGAACTTAATATCAAAGCAGAGGAGCATTAAAGACCATCCAAACAAAGTCAATGAATATCAGAACAGAGTTAAAGGCCATTAAAGCCGAGTCATATCAAATTTAATAAGAATCAGAGCCACCTAGGAGCAGTAGAACCGACTAAAAGGTGCAGATAAGAGATTGAAGGGACAGTGATTGTAGATTGGACAACAGAGCTACCAAAGGACGCCACATAGCCTCATTTTTTGAAGCAGTTTCCCCCAGCGCAGCATTAGATAGATATTTTTTACATTACTTGCAAGAGAATTTAGGTTAATTGCAGTTATTTCCTCAGATCTTCTATCATATCTATTTTTGTAGATATTTTGCCTATAAATACAGCCCTGAACAATGTAATAAGGGTTGGTTGGTTGATGATTTCTTCTTTCTGAACTGCGCTGTAACATATCAGACTGTGCTAATACAAATGACAGTTGAAGATCACTGTGTTTGAATGATCTGAAGGTGGATTGGATGTTCTGGGACTTGCTACATAATTCATGTGTCATGCTATGGAACTATAAGTTATACTAAACTGTGTTTTATGTTTTCCATTTTGTAAATCTCATCTATGTTTCATGATCTTGGTAACAGAGAAGAAGAATAGCATAAGATTTGTATGAATGCACCATATGTTCAATCTCTGTTATTAATTATGTTTTCTTCAGGACTAGTCATGAATATGAATTCTTAACTGCTTAGGTTCGCACTAGTTCTCTCATTTTGAATACTGTTTAGGAATTCCTAATTGCTCCTGCACAATATTCATCCAATTTCCCTCTGTTAGTATAGTGAGAGATTCTTGATTGCCTCTCATTCCCTGACTTCATTCCATCATTACCAGATTTGAAACTTGTTCCTAGCCTGCCTATCCTGCTCTGTGGTACTACCTTTTCACCAAGAAACTCTTTCAGTAATTACACTTGCAGTGACTCCATTGCCCAATGGTTTGAACTTCTTACACTTTGCATGCCAACTCTACCTGAATAGATCAACCATCCCACCAAACTCAAACAAAACCCATGTGCATCATATCTAGCCTAAAATCATCCCTTAAACAAAGCTAAATCCCAAAGAGAGAGCCCTCTCTGACTACTGGTAGGCTAGGACCTGCAATCCAAAGCTTGGTTTGTGGTTACCTCGGCCATATTCCCTTAGGAGTCAAAGGGAACAACCTGAGCGATAACAGACGGTTCTGCCATATGGATCATTTTCATCCTCTGCAAACCAACCCACCATCCAACCTCATGTTTAATCATTCATTGTAAACTAGTACAGGATCTGAAGTGCATGAATAGTTCCATGAAATAGAATTAGCCCAATTTGAAGAAGTGGAATGTTGCTCAATAATGTGTATTGCCTAGATTTAGCCTCCTATTTCCTCTAAATCCGGATGAAATCCTCCTTTCACAATATAATTTCTTTGCAACACCTCAAATCTGGTTCATAAGCCCAGAATTGTGGAAACAACAGAGCCCACCCAACGCAAGAGTTTGATTGGGTTGCAGTTAATAGGAAAAACTAAACCATGAGAGGTGGAAAGAATCGATGATCTCTTTGATAATCTGTGTTGTGATTTGGAGTGTCTCCAAGAACTAGTAGACTTGGGAGATAATTGGAGATTTGCAAACCATCGTAATAATAATCCTGAGAGCAACTGCAACCTCAAACACCAAGAAAAAAGAATCCCATATAAATAATTTCTAACAAAAATCTATATGTGATAACAGGTCTGAGGTAAGGTTTCAGGGTCGTAGGTGCAACATTACATGGAGGATTGTTTGAGGGCTGAGAGGCCTATTGTAGGGCCTTATCATTAAGTTGCAGGTGCACAGAGACTAGTGGAGGTGGAGAAAAGGGTGTTAACCCTTGAACAAAGTTTGGAGCTCTTGTTGTAGAAAACCGTGGGCTGTAGGGTGCCTTGTGTAGGTTTCCAAAGACTAAACAGTGAGTGGGAAGGCTTAGAAGGGACAACAAAAGAAAGTCAGTTGTGTGGATAAGGGTAACACAGATTTGGAGTAGAATTTAGGGAGAAATCGAAGTTTGTGAAGCTTTGTTGTGAACACAGTGGAAGACACAAATTCTCAAAGTAAAAATAAGGTCTTTGAGAGGAGACTAAGCACGTTATCTTAGTAAATGTGAAACTTAGATTTCAGTCATCAACAATTTTGGAGGTTTTCAGCGCAACAGACCTGCAGGGTTTTAGTCTAATAGCAGTGAGCCCAGAAGGCTTTGTCACCCTCTCTCTCTCTCTTTCTCAACACTCAATACTCAATAAGCAGTTATAAATCCATATCAAGAACCAAACTATCATAGCATCTTAAATAACTTTGCAATAATATAAAGAAGGCGTTCCCAAGAAGGTATTGTTGACATTAATGTCTTTCAGGTGGTGCTTCCCCTCCACATACCGCTCCACCTCCACCCCTCCACATACCACTCCACCTCCACCTCCACCTCCACCTCCACCTCCTTCCAACACTCCACCTATACATCCACCTCCTTCCAGCACTCCACCTCCACCTCCTTACAACCCTCCACCTCCTTCCAACCCTCCACCTGTCAATTCTGCACCTGCCCTTGCACCTTCCAACCATGGTAAGCATCTGAAATCATTTTAAAATCCTTAAATTCTCTTTTTGAAAAGGTATCTTTTTTTAATTATATGTTATCTCAATTACAGATTCCAATTTTTTTTACGTATTCTTTGAAACGTAATAGATATTTATTAGTATTCTTTGAAATAGAATTGTCACGAGAATCGTGACTCATCAGTTTGCATTATCAATCTGCCAGCATACTCAAAGTGAGGGCTTTATATAGGAATATGTTCAGCATTATTAACATTAATCATTAAATCACAGGCTTGTCATTAATCATATGGGCAAGAATGACTTAACAATTTTATAGAGATGGTTCTTCCCAAAAAACCAAGGTAAATATTTTTTAGGATACAAATTTATCAAACCATAAGATACATATTTGTTAAACCGTAACACAAATAAAATATTCAACTGTAAATTTGTCAATCCTGGAAAAAACTATTTAGAATAAATATAGATTTAAATTTTGGAGAAGGCATTTATCTGAGCAAGTGCAAATTCTAAAATATTTGAGAACTTTCACTTACACCATCAAATTTTAAAAAATTCTCTTTTTCAAATTTGAATTTTGAAGTATTTTAGAAATCCAAAGTATATCATCAAATTTTCAACATCAACAAAAAATCCTAATACAAATTCTGAAATATGTCAAAAATGTCTAGTACGCCATAGGAGTTAAACTTCCTGCAAATAGTTCTCTGAGCGTCATGGCTGGCTAAGACTTGGTTTCCATTGGAGCTGTAATAATGCTACAATAATCTTCCCCATAGGAGTTGTCCAAAGTGAAATTTGGCCCTAGTTGCCAATTTTAATAGGTATTTACATGGTTCAAACAATTTTAAGATGCACAGATGTTTGGCCTATCTAACTTAATAATGGGCATTTTTAGAAAAGAACTTGAAATTCTGGTTACGAATCATGTTAAGATTATGAATTAAAAAGAGTTGTACAATGTTCTTTCAAATTCTGGTGTAGCAATAAATCAATTGCCAAATCTGTTTTAGTAATCTATTTTATTTCTGGTTTCAATTCCATTTGAGGAATCGACCGATAGTACATTTTTAATCAAGGTGTTTCATCCAAATAGTAATATTTTTCTTCATGCTTTTTGGAGCTTTGAATTGAAATTTCATACCTTGCTTCCTTGCCCTTTGTTTTATAATAGACCAATATGCTTGTGGAATTTTACTTATTTTTTCATTTATTTATGTGCAAAAACAGATGGAGTTGTTTTATAAAATTTCTACCGGTGAAGAGAATTCTATCATTGGCATGGTCAAGTGTCGAGAAGGTTGTATTTTTGTTGAAATTCGTGATGAAATTGTGGAGGATGAAATCGTTGGATACCCTTTTGATTTTATCTAGGATGAAACAAGAATAAATCCAAATCAAGAGAAAAAATGGAAAGTTTATACAACACTTTTAGGCATCAAGAGGAAACTAGGCACATTTGATGTGGAAGCAAAGTGTTCAAATGTAGTGGAACAATACCAATATTTGAAAACATTGAAGTGACTGTGGAGGTACCTATGCATAAACAACCAAGAGTTGAAAATATGTCTTTGTTAGTGGAACAAGCAATAGTTGTTTACCCTAGTGTATTCGCTGGGAAAAAATTAAAAGTTTAATGGAAGAGTTTGTCAATGAGAAAGTTACTCTAAAAGTATATTTAGAAAAGGGAGAATCTAAAATAAATATCCATTTGTAAACTTTGTGGCATTGATTATGGAACAGGTGATGTATCCTTGGCAACACGAACAACACGCAACTTCAAAAACCATCATTTGAAAATAGAGGCCCATCAACAACGCCTTTCAATGCGAAGTGGTAGTGAAATTCCTTTATGTAACGAAGTACAACAGACAATGATCGTTGGAGATAAATTTCTTATTGATCAAGCAATCAAACTTCTAGATGATTTCAACAAGACACAAGAGCCTAATTTATTCAAGGTGGTGGAAGCAACACTTGCAGACTATAAGGACATGAAAAAAGTTAGAGTGCAATGTACACGATGCAATAAACGGTTTTGTTTAGTGCCGACAAGTGGTAATATTGTCAGTTCTCTAAATGAACACATGAAATCAAAGAAGCACATTTCTACTACTACAAATGAGGGTTCACACGAGGAGATTGGGATGAGGAGTGGCACGGTTAGGAGACCCAAGAATCCTACGAATGATAAGTCCCAACAAAGATTGACTAGGTTCTTGGTCCCATTATCACCATCAGTGTTACATAGGGGTTATACAAGTGCAAATCCTTCTACTTCATGTGTGTTAATTAACAGCTTAAACTAAACTTGAATATGAATTTGTATATTATTTTATTTATCTTAATTCAAATGTATTTGTTTGTTGTCATCTTATTATAGCTTAATTATCTCCCTTGTTACTATAATGTTGGGGGTATTGGTATCCTTATATTGATAGAAATGGGGAGAGATTGGAAACAAAAGTCCTAATGGATGATCAAAGGGGTGGAAAATTATGGGCCACAGAGAAGCATACCAAGATCATGCTATGTTATGAGGGTATTGAATGTCGTATTGATGGTACATATAAGCATATTCATTTCCAGAGGGCTTCTAAAACAGGGATTCCATTTGATTTATTAACATGCAATTTTAGTAATTTCGTTCTAGAATGTGATGACTTCAGGATGCGATTATATCATGAATCAATGTGCACGAAAAAGAAGTGAACGAGATACAGGAAAAGGTAGAAGACTGGACTATTTGACTCAAAATAAACTGAAGAATGCTACAAGGGTTACAAATGCTAACCATAGATCAACAATGTGATCTCTTTGGTGGGAGAGGACAAAGGTTGCTACACTCTCTATTAGAATGAGATCCCTAAAGGAAAATTTGTTTGAATCGACAGAAAGGAAGGATGTGTGTGAGGCACATAAGCAAGGAAAATTACAAGGTAAAGATGCAGTTTGGGAACTTGTCAAGGATATTTTTATAACTTGATGCATACAAAAGCACAGTGAAGGTATAGCACATCCAAAAAATCCCTTTATGAGATGATCAAGTTATGGGGAGGTCCTAGATTACATAGCTTTATTAGCTTGAATCTGGATGGTCCTTCAATATCTACAACTTTAAGGCAAGTTAGAAATTCATTAGCATATATCCCAGGGGAGCACGAGCAAATTTTTGAGCTAGTCAGAAAAGTTTATGATTCTTATAAAACCAAGCATGGTATAGATGGCCCAATTCCTGTATTTCTCGTTGAATATGTAATAGTTGTGAAAAAAATATGTTAGGTGGGTAGAAAAAAGAGATACACTGGTGGGGTTTTGTGGTACAAAAGAAGAACATCAATGTCGATCACATTTCTTGGGGAGATTTGGGGAGGGAGCTTTAGGTTATGAGATTATAATAGATTCTTTTAAGAATAATGTTATTGGCCATTATGCACATATTATTATTGCAAACCCTTTACATGAAAAGATTCCTCATTTGGTTGTGGTTGTTCATCCAATGTACAATAGGTTCAATGCAAATTTTGTTTACCAACAATGGGAAAAGGTAGAATCTATGTGGAAGAAACACATGGAAAATAATGTGGGACCTATTGTTGGTCATTCCTCGAATGGGGATAGCAGAAGAAGAGAACCTATGTTGAAGGATTATTCTTCAACATTGGGTCTTCGATATCAAATTCCTTGGGAAGGGTGGAGGCTAACCATGTTGTACAATGGTTGTAATGTAACAGGATTGCATGACCAAGATTACATCCACAATGAAAAAGAGCTAGTGAATCCTTTGTTTAGCTGTCGGCGAGAATTGGTTTTAGGAAATGAGTACATAATTTTTTATCATGTCAGAATGGTTTATCACACTTTTAAAGTGGATGATCACAAACTTAAGGGTGAAGATATAGAGAGGATGGATCGACAAAATTGGGGAACCGCACAACGCATTTCTTCAAGGCATGTTCAGAGGTGTTTGAAAGAGTTGAGAAGTACACCAAGTGGAAAGTGAGATAGGACACTAGCTATAGAGACTTATCTAATGATTGTTGCTGACTACATTGACATCTTTATGTCTCATAGTTTGAGCCTTTGGGGAAGGGTGTTAAATGCTTCACGATTTCATCATTTCTTCACATTATGGTTATGTTGGGTACAGAAACAATCTCATACTAATGTCAACATAAATTTCATTAGCAAAGAGGCATTTCAAGATGTGAAAATTTCTTAACATTTTGCAGTTTTTTTATGAGATTGTTTCGAGATCATTACTCTAAATTTCCATGTGTTTTGCACTTGACTGGGTCAGATGTATGTGAAAAATTATTTAGTAAAGTTGGTGGAACCCTTAATAGAGTTGTTGAAGAAGAATAAAATCCCCAAGGGCTTCATTTTAATAAATCTCATAAGAAGCAAGAAAGAATTTGGAATAGATTGCACCAAGAAACAATACAAAACATTGACATATTATCGCAATATGATTCAATATCCACAAACGCTAAAATTGTAGAAGCCCTTAAGATTGGATTGAAGGATGCACAAAACATTTTATCAACTCTTGGAATGCAACCAAAAAATTACACTCAAACTTCTTGGTGGGTTAAACCATGGAAAAAGGTCAAAATTATCCATCATTCCAAATTGTGGATGAAGTAGTTGATGATTCTCCACTGAGTTGTTCCAACTCTATATTCCAATCTTCACCATCATTGGTACACAATGAAAGTGAATTGCAAATAATGGAAAGTGAGTGGAGACACGAGTTGGATGAAGTTTTAGATTCCATTGATGAAAATCGAAGCAAAATGATAAAGCAATGGTGGATCTTGATGGTAAGGATATGTTTAAATAATGTTTGGTTAGTCAGTTGAATGGAAATCGAACATTATCCAAAGATAGGTTGAAGAAAGTGAGAAATGGGGTCCACTTTAGGCAAGATGGGAAGGCTCCACTAAAGGGCGTTTCAATTGGCTTTGGAATTGGATCAGATTGTGGGGTGTTGTTTGAAAGCAACTCAATTCCCCCCACTGAACGTACTGCAAGAAAATGTGTTCCTCGAAGTACAAAACAAGGTGCTTCTTGTGGAATGTGGTACATTGGAAGGGTTCAAAGAATAAGGAAGAAGGATGGTAATAGGGTGTTTGGTTACCATAATGACATTAACCTTTTGGATAGATTAGAAGGCATCAAACTTCAATTATGCTGGTATAGTAGAATAAAGGGCAACACATGTATAAGTATGATTTGATAGATCATGCTTTTGTACAACTTGAATCTGTTATAGCAATCGAAACTTATCATACAATGTTATGAATGATACATACAAATTAGAAAAATGTATTTCCATATGTTGGATCATTTATAAATAATTATTGGTTTTATTTTTGTTGATTTGTTTATATGAATCTGATGTTAATTTTGTACTTTTTGGTTTTAGGTCTAGTGAATAGTTCAAATGGTGAATGTTCAAGATAACTCAATCTTTTTTTGCTACCTGCTTTTTGGTGTAAGTTTCTTTCACTAGCCATTCATCCTTTTGTAGTTGTGTTTCATTCAAATGTTAATTTGGTATTTCCTCCATAAAAACAATAGAATTACATACCTATATGTACCCCTTACCTCAACACATATATATAATTTGAAGATAAGGGCACCCCTTACCTCAACACTTGTGCTGGATGCCTTCCATTGTGGTTCCTCTAAATTTGGTCCATTTACCCATAAAAAACAAGAAGAGGTGGTTCCTTTTTCATGAATATGTTTTGTGGATAAGTATGTGGTTCTTCTCACTAATGTTAACGTTTTCATTGAATTTTTAGATTAATGGTTTGCTTTCTAGAAAGGATATCAAGGATCTGATGGCATGAGCTTCAGTTGGGATGGTTTCTGCTCACTCAAGTCAACATATTTACACCAAAGAAACATCTAACACATGAAGTGCATTTTATTTTGAATGTTTATGTGGTAGTTGGATTTCTTATTTTTTAAATTGGACATATAAATCAGATTTTGTAGTTCAAATGTGCCATCAAAGTCTTTTTGGAATTATTTATATTTCGGCCATATGCATGGGGTCTACAACAATTAAATTGCACTTGGTTATTATTGACAATTGAGTCCTCAATAATCTTTTGGGAATTTCCTTTCATTTCTTTCACTAAATGACATTAACATTAATTACTATCTGTAAAGGATTTTGGACATGTGATGGGTAAATTGTTTTTAAATTGTTTGCAACTTTATTGAGATAAGTGCTTCTGGTAGATTGGAAGGGTGATGGCACTCTGCTTTCTTATTTTTGCCTACATTGATATATATGTGTTTGATGGGCCTTGCAATGTGTGTGTGTGATCCAAGGGATATTTTAAGGTGAATGGTATCTTATGTTTTGAAACTTTTGAATTGACAAGAATTTGATAGGGTGAATAATATGAAAATTTTAATTGATTTTATTTTTCCAAAGAAAGAATACATAAGTTTCTATTTCATGGTTTGGAAAAGGAAAATACATAGAAAAGTGCTTATAGCATCACATATCACCTCCAAAAAGGAAAAGCAGGCCACTTGGTGGCCACTTTTCACAAACTTTCATACATAATATATCTATGATCTCTCTTGAGAACACAACTAGAAGAAAAAATATGTGTTGTTGAGCGAGGGAGGTTGTCAATGAGAGGTGATGCAAAGCTAGTTCCTAGTTTTATGTTGCTTATTGGTCTCTCCATTATCCCATAATCTCCAAGATGGATGGTAAGCTTTTAGAATTCTTGAATTCTTGGAATAAATTATATGAACTACATAAGCACTTTGAAAGGGAACTTCTGAATCAGTTTGAATATCACACTTTGAATATCATGTAGTTCGGACCCTTGCTATAGGGCACTTCTAAATCAATTTGAAAGGATCTTGGGTCATTATGAAATGATTTATTTTATGAGGCTAATTTGTATCTATCTTGCATTTACTTTTGGCTCATTTAAGGCACAGACTAGCCCTTTCTTGAGGCCCTTCTCGACCTTTCTGAGACCCCCCCATGTCTGAGGCATTTTTGTGTTAATTTCAAGCTTGTTCTGGGACCTATTTGGGCCCTCTTCTTGGTAGACCTCAGTAGTATTTGACCTAAGTATTTTCAATGGAATCTTTGTGGACAAAATTTGGGATTATTCTAAGTGAAGTTGGAGGACATTATTGTGTTATCTCTCTATGGTTTCTAGAATAATATGATGCTTATTTAAGCCTATGTTACGGGCTCTTCTGAAAGAAATCTATATATAATCAAAATACCTCCAAGGAAGATTGTTTGTAGCATTATCATCACCTTTTGTAAGATTTATCATTTATGCCAAATTTGAAGGGTTTGTTGAGATATATCTAGACCTCTCTGGAGTTGTATCTAGGACTAATCAAGGTCTTATTCAAATAAATGATAGAAGCCTGTAAGGAAATGATGGCTATAATCAAATCATGCCTTACTTCTAAAACAGTTACAAGAAGTCTATTATTGGCCATCTCAAGAGCAGATCTCTCTTCACTACTAGTATTGGTGTATTTCCTTAAATTTCAATTTGATTTTATGTTTTTCAGTAATGATTATTATATTATAAAGTGTATTATGTACAATTTTGATTACTTTCTATTGCTTTCCATGAATTGAATATTTTTGTTATCCACAATGTTTGACTATTTCAAGGTTATCTTGTAGTCATATCCTAATATTTTACATATTGATTAACTATTTTTACACAGTAAATGTTGGTGTGACAGAGAGCATGGGACTTCCATCCCAACAACATGTTATCTATAGGTGGATGTGGCAGCATAAGGTAGATGTGTTGTAAATGGCCATCTTTTGGTTAGCTATTTGGAGCATTACTAAGAATAACTTGTTATTGAATACAATAACTATATCTATTTTCTTTTGCCTTTGCAACACCTTGTTGATTGTTTATGAACTATATCTGTGAAAAATTATTTACTCTTGAAAATGGTAGGAAGAATCCATAATTGTCCTTTTACAAGTCTTGGTGGGGAGGTGAACAAATTACAAGTCTTTATTGATAAATTTATCCCTTCGTTGAACAATTCCAAGGTATGCAAAAGTATTGTTGAGACATTGTAATTTTATTTAAGGTTTTAAATTTGAATTTATTATTGGTTTGAACTTTGTATTGATAGACATATGTTCTTGGCAGGCTTCTTTATATAAGTATCTTCTTGGAGGTGAGTTTATCACTTTTGAATCCACAAAGAATTATGCACATTTATCATTTCAAAACAAATGGAGGAAGCGGTGTATCAAATATTTTTGGTGAAAAAGGAAATGCAAGCATATGTTTCAACATTAGTTGAAGAGTGCATTGGAGAAGCCAGTGTAATTACCACCTTGAGTCAAATATCATACCTCCTTTTTCAGGTTATTTTTCAAAAAGTGATATTTTTGTGCTTACTGCAAGACATTTTCCCTAATATTTTTGTGCTTCCACCATCACTTATATGCGATATGAACTATAGAATGCAATTTTTAATAGTTTATTCTGCCATATAAACTAATTTTTTTCTCAATGGTGTATATTCTTCTACCTATCTCCTTTCCTTACGTGTCAGTTATATCCATCCATGATGAGTATTCCTGCTAACCCTACACACTTCTCTTGTACAATGATTGGTGGCATTGTCAAGAGTGTTCACATAAATGACATAATTTGGAAATGCAGGTGCGAACATATAGGAGAATGTGAGTGCTTAATAAATAGGGATTGGGTGCTTAATAAGCATGAAGTGAGGTTTTGAGCCCCATGTTTGACCAACTCAAATTTGATAGATTCATCTTATCTATTGGTCAACCTTTTTTATGATGACTCTGCAACCATAGACTAATAATGAGCTATAATTTAATTAAATAGGAATACGCAAGTCAACAGTCCACCCATGTTAAGTACTCATAATGCCTTACATTATCGAATCAAAATTTTCATTACGTCACCTTGACCTCTTTCTATTTAAGTAAAATCTAGGGGAGAGAGACTAGTATGTATGCCTATGCTAAACCAAAATATTTGTTTATCACAAATTTGAATCTTGAGTCTCACCAACACAGAGAGAATTTGAAGCTTGAGTTTCATCGCCATGATATTAAAAGAAAATATAAGAGCTTCTTCACAAATACAATATTACTCACTGCATATATTAATTTTGGCATGATAACAGGTATGGTTTCTCGAAAAATGGACCAACAAAACATCTTAGGTATGCATTATAATTTATATGAACTTTGCAATGTTAAAAGTGGCACTGACCCAACTTAGTGGCACAAAGAACAATTGAAGCCAAAGAATTTCTAGAACATGTAGTTGTATAATTGTATTATCTACATCATTGCATATATAATGTAGAATGTAGTGTATATTATTGATACCCTAGCAGAGGCCTTGATCGAGGTTAAAACTCAAGGGAAAAATACAAAAGGATTTTTCATATCTAAGAAATGTATAAATTCATAATACAATGGATATTGGCTCTAGTCCTCATTCATGAATGCAACCAATTCATGCTCATATGTGCCAAAGACTCATATGTTCCACCCAAAACCATATATCAAGCCCCCATTCCTTGGAGGATACAGTGGTATAACCATTGGAATTCAAGTTCAATTCCGCAACTAGTTTGACAATATATTACTCCCGTTGGAACATGTTTTATCTTAATTCATATAAAATTTGGTTGCCTCAGGCATTTGACTATTTTCATGCACAAATAGAGCATTAGAAAAGGCTAACCATATTTATGCAGAGACAGATCACTATAAAAGGCTAATGTTGTTGGCATGGATTGAAGAACAAGCACTCCATTCATTCACATGCTTCCTTTTCTTCCCAAATAAACGGTTGTCATTTTCTTATGCTTGTACTATGCCACTAGTAGCCTTCTCATTCAAAATGGTCGAAGATTCCTTGGTCCTTAAAATAGGAGAAGAAATACTTTACTTTCCTCTCTTGAAAATTCTTGCAACCTCGTATCTTTTTTCATTTCTTTCTACAAACACTGCACTATTGTACACCATATGAATATCTTGACCTTTTTTTGTAGGAATCTTCATTTTACTCTCATTCAAAGTGAGGGAAATATATCCAAACCAGTTTGCAACCTAGAATTATTGACCGAAAATTTCAGATTCTGGAAATATACCCAATATTTTAATCATAGTACGGAAAGTCAAATTAGAAATTGTAGATTTAAAAACATTCACTTTTCACTCTTGAGGCCTTCTCAGAAATTTTTGAACAATAAACTTCCAATCCAATTGACCCCATGTTTTAACTTGCGATATTTTCCCCGCTTTCTCTAGAATTGAATACAAAAACTTTCTTTGTGCTTCTATACAAAGTTGCAAGTGTCTATGGACCTGCTCAAAAGAGTGGCACACAATCAACATGACATTTTAAGTTCATACTTCTCTATGGCATAGAAGAGTCATGTACAGTGAATGAAAGCCAAGATGGGAATTATAGCCCTTAACTCTAGTGGTTTGCGTGACCTTCTTTGTACCTCCATCTGCATCCATAGGAACTATATGATCTGCAATATGTTGAGATACAACAAAAAAAAAGATAGATATTCCCTCTCTTATCGCATCGTTAGTCTTAGAAAATAAAACATCATTTGGAGAGGCTAAAATGGTATAGGGACCATAAACATGAGGCATAGACTCTAACAAAAATAAACTAAAGCACATAGTTGTGACTCTCCTCAGTCCTGACAGAATTGAAAACCCTTTTTTACAAAAACACCTTGGAGACTTTGTCAAATCCTAATGGTGTTGTTTAAACTAATTTGTTCTGTAACCTGGGCATTTCAACACCTCCTCCTTGTTTGGGTTGTGGTGTTATATGTTTTTCAAACTAGTTATGTCAAAGATAGCAATATGTATCTCAAAATGTGATTGATGACAATACCTAGGTAGATTTGACATGACACAATGCAAACATTCTTGCTGGAAGGAAGGACACTTTACCAAAGAAGAAATATATGAAGACAATTTGTAGAAACCTTTTGACGAAATTCCACCATCACTTATATGGAATTGGAAGTACATAATCCAATTGTTAATAGCTTCTTTCACCCTATAAAGTGATGTTTTCTTAGTTTCACATTCTTCTATCTCCTTTGCAATTACATGTCAATAATATATGTTTGTGATGAATATTAATGTTAACCCTGCAAACTTCTCTCATGTCGTGATCATTGACATTGACAACAATGTTCCTATAAATGTCCTAAGTTGTCAGTGCAGACTTAAAGGTGAATGTGGGTGCACAATAACCATTGAGTGAGTGTCTAATAAGCATGAAGTAAACTTTTTAACCCTTAGATTCAAAAACTCAAACTTGAGAACTTTTTGTTATCAGTTGGTCAACCATTTTATAGTGACTCTGCAAACATAGATTAATAATAACCTATGATTAAATAGGAAACAACTTGCCCATGTTAAGTACACACAATTCCTTCCATTATCAAATCAATATTTTCATTAGCTTACTTCAACCTCTTTCTTTTTGGGTAAAGACTAGGGAGCGAGACCTGTGTGTATGCCCATGCTAAACTAGAATATTTGTTTAAGGGGAATTTTAATATTGAGTTTCACCAACACAAGATTAAAAAAAAAATACAGGAGATTATTTACAAATGCAATGTTAGTTAGTGGATACATAAATTCTGTCATGCTAACATGAATGTTTTATTGGAAGATGGAGCAAACCAAACCCCTCAGGCATGTAGTGTAATTTATATGAACCTTTCAATGTTAAAAGTAGTATTGACCCAACTCAGTCATACAAAGAACAATCGAAGACAAATAATTTCCAAAGTATATAGTTGTATATATTTGTGTTATTTACATCATCATACATCTATAGAATGGTTCCTATCCTATTGGTATGCTAAAAAAGGACTTGATCAAGGTTGAAACTTAAGTGGAAATAATATAGCATATCTCATCTCCCAACAATGTAGAAAGCCATAATGCAATGGCCATTGACTTTGAATCTCATTCATTAATGCAATTATAGCTTGCTTATGTGTACCAAATTCTAAGCTACGTTGACATACAATGCTCATCTAATTCACCCAAAACTACTTACATCAAGTTCCCTTTCCATGGAGGATATAGTGGTATAACCATTGGAATTCAAGTCTAATTCAACTGCCATTTTGAGAATTTATTATTCCCGTTTGAGCATTTTTTAACTTGATTCATATAAAATTTTCATGCAAAGATAGAGCACTAGAAAAGGTTGATTATATTCATGTATAGATAGAGCACTAGAGAAGGCTGTTTATTTTTACGTGGAGATAGAGCACTAGAAAATGTTGATTATTTGTATGGAGAGATAGAGCACTAGAAAATGCTAATTACATTTCCATGGGTTGAACAAAAAGTATGTCATTCATTAATAAGCTTCCTTTTTCTTCAGATAAAGGATTGCCATTTTATTTTACGTGTACTATGTCATTAGTAGACTTCTCATGAAAAATAATTGAAGAATCCTTGGTCCCAGAGAAAGAAGAAGAAATATTTTCTTCTCCTTCCAACTCTTGGAGCCTCATATCTTTTCTTATTTCTTCCTGCTAAAACTGCACCATTACATCATATGCATACCTTGACTGTTTTCTACCACCAACCTGCGAATGTTTTGTAGGGATCTTATTTGAACTCTCATTCTTTGAATTATGTTACTGTTGTATGCATTTTTCACCCCAATACAATTGGTCAATATAGACAAGAATGAAAATGTGTCCCCTTTATCTTGTCATGGTCAGTGGTCTTTATTCCTTGACTATGTTATCTGTTCTTTTTTTTTTCATCATTCCTTATTGAAGTTTTCATTCTCAAACCTTCAAGGTAAATGAGAGTTGTGAAATTCCATCTTACCTGCTATATAGGGAGGTTACATCTACCAAATCATCAAGTGGATGTTTTCAGCCATTGCTACAAGTTGAATTTCAGGTAATTGTATCAGTGGGACATGGTAAAAATCCTAACCCTACTGATGGTTGATGGGACCTTTTGGCTAATTATAGATACTCAATTATATCTAATAGATGTTTTCTTACAACTAAATTGGCATATTAGGAATGTTTCTATCCCTTTTTCTCCTCGTGCATAGATTTTTGGCATAAATTTGTTAATTTTTTTACTGCAAGGAAGTCCCTCTTCCTTTTAAAAGTAAAAACCTTACATCAATAAATAGTTAGGGCCTTTCATCTCTTGTTGGACCTTGTTGTGCTTTCTATTACCATTTACCTATACATAAATAGCTACTAGTAATTGGCATATTGTGAATGTTTATGTTTTGTCTTTACCAATACATATATTTTTGGCATATTTTGGTTTCTTTAGCACTGCAAGAAAGTCCCTTTTCCTTTCATCTTTTCAATGCTAGAATTAAAGGTGCAAAGTTCCAATTAGTCTTCAATTTACAGAATGGAAAACCCAAACATCTTGGACAGTGGTGAAAATTACATGTAGGTTGTTATATTTCGAGTTTCTCACAATCAGTTAATATGGTTTTTGTCAAGCATAAATTTTTGTGATTCTTTCCATTTTGAAGTGGACCTTAATACATAAATACATATATATCTTGTGTTACAGGTTGAAAACAAGAACCTCCCACCCATGGTGATAAATGAAATTTGAAAGGAGCTGAAGAGTCTTAATGAATCACCTCATGGAGTATAAAAGTGGTGGTGAATGATGACAACTTTTTCAATCATAGTTGTGGACATTGAAGGACCAGGTACATTCTAAAAGAATAATCCGGAACAATGTAACATATTTTGGATTTTTATGCTTGAGAAAGGGATTATTTTTTCAAATTGCAATTACTGAAGCATTTGAATTCATTTTTTTTGCATGGTTATTACTAGATTTTTGGAACATGAGCTATATTTACATTTATTGATGCTTTTTCCTATAGTTGGAACTCCATATGAATTTGGTGTTTTTCGAATGAAAATGGTTCTAACTCCTAATTTTCCAAACTCTCCTTCTAGAGGTAATTGTTGATCCTTATAATGATGCTTCATCTAATTTACATTCTCTTAAATGGATATTATGTTTTCTTTATACGTTTAGTTGCCTATAAGACATTCTTTTTGTTTTTCTACTTACTGCTTGTCTAAATCATCAAGTATATAAGGGGGATGCATGACTTGTAAAAACTGAGAAATAAACTTTGGCATCTTTCAATAGTAATGATTGGCTTGGACTGCAAGGTATTTTTTCACAAAAATCTTCCACCCTCATTTTGCAAGCAATGGAGAGATATGTGTCAATACTCTGAAGAAGGATTGGAATCTAACCCTTGGATTGTGATACATTCTTTTGTATGTGTTCATCCACTTATCAGTTTATCTTATTTATGGGTACGATGTGATTATGTTACAAGAGGTACGATGTGCTTATGTTCTAAACAAAATATATTGATATGGGTTTATTTTGCTGGCTCTATACAAGCATTCATGCTTTGAAGCCCAGATTGAAGAGTAAAGTGGAAATTTCAGAGTCTATTGCTTTAAATGAAGGCCCAAGAAATACCCTTGTGACCTCTCCTACCCCACTTCTACCATGCCAAACAAATATGAGAATAATATTCAATATCCAAGCATAAATTTCACTTCAACTGAAACTATAGGAGTTTGTGCATCAAAATTTCATAAGAAGAAGGATCTAGCTTCTACAAGAGTGCACATTGATAAGAAAAATATCGATTCATTTTAGGAGGGCATGGTAGACTGTGAATTGTATGATATATACTTTCCAACTAACATATGAATATTATAACACCAGGCTTTGTAATGTGTCTTAACAGTGGTCATAGGCTTTTCACAATAGTCATAGGTTTTCTGTAGTGATTTTACAAATATTTTTCTGACCAATGCTTAACAAGATGACTTGGCTCTAGGTCTATGGAATTGTTTCATAGATTCAATTTATTCTAGCATGAAGCACGATCCTAAACATGCAATATTTGATTTTGTAGAAGTGAACATTTCTAGAGTTGGATCTACAAATCTATTGTCAGTTGTATCATCATCCCATAAACAATTGTTTGATGGAGATGTTTTTTTAAA
This sequence comes from Pinus taeda, assembly GCA_000404065.3. Lineage (NCBI taxonomy): Eukaryota > Viridiplantae > Streptophyta > Pinopsida > Pinales > Pinaceae > Pinus > Pinus taeda. The sequence goes on from APFE030242957.1 coordinate 23,844, forward strand.
AGATATATCATAATATTTTCAGGCCTTGGCATATATTTGGTGTTTAGATTTAAACTATGGAATGGTTGGAAAATTGGAATTTGGTTTTTAATGGTGTACAACCTAGATATTTTGACTTCATTCTATATAGTTGGGAACTTTCAAGTGCAATATGGTCAGATAAAGAAACGTTTTTCTTCATTATAGGGTATATATACAAATTTAGTCTTGTTTATAGTGGAGACTACGTTTTTTCATGTTATTTCATGTTAGTGTGTATTTAGTTTGTGTTTTGAGTCTTGAAAGTATGATTTTTCTTTACACCATAGTGTTTAAAGTAATTTTGTTGGGCTGGTCCAAGAGATTGATTCTTCTCGGGGCTCTTACACTAAAGCAGACATTATAGGTGGCACAATTTTTATGAAAAATCCTTGTATGGTTGTTCATTGTGTTGCTACAACAGTGCTTCAATTATACTCGAAGGTCACCCACTTGCATTTTCTGTTAACTATAAGAATATCATAGTTTTATACTTTAGTATATTATTTTATGTATATTTATATTTGTCTAGGTACACCTTACCAATGCAAAAAAAAAACAATCCAAAGCTTTCTGAAAGTTTTTTTCCTGTGAAGGCTTCCGAGACATGATTTTCTTCATAGTCTACATGCAATTGTGTATTGCGGAGGTCAGTCTACGATATGTAATGAGAAATACTAGATATGGTTGTATTTCACATCTATTAACTTGTTAATGATTTTTCATTATGTTACAACTAATAAGCGAGTGTTTTTTTGCTTTTTATCATTTAGTTCTCCTTAACAATGAATTTAATTACTGTCATTTTTAGTAACTAGGAAAATATTGCTTGTTGATGTTTTCTATGTAAAATACTAACTTATGTCTTGTGCACTTATTTCCTTTCTGAAGTTTGGAAGCTTTGTTAAATAAACAGAAATTTGGACGATTTTGAATATACATTTAATTATATTATTTTTTGCTTACCATGTCATTAATAAAGATTCTTCCTCCATATTACATTTGCATTAAGATCTTGAAAAATATATTTTCGAAAATTGAAATGTGTAGGAAATTATGGGGTAAGTTCCTTAGATAGAACACCAAGGGACACCACCCACAAATAGATCACTTATCAATACACTAGTATTCTTGACGTGGTTAAAACCCTCAAAGAGAGAAACAGTCCACGGCGTGAGCCAACGCGGCCATTTCAGGCAATTTATTATTGTAAAAGAAAGAAAATTTACATAATCTTCTCTCATGAAAATTCACCTTACAAATGACCCTCCATGCTCTTTAAATAGAGATCATCGACCAATCGGGTGTTAAGCCACAGATCAAGTGTCGGTAATACCAATGAGAGAATGAACCGTCGGATCACTTCATGTATAGAATATATCATGACTGTCGAATTGTAAGTTACAAAAGTACAAAATAAAGAAACACACTTTACCTAACTCTACACTAGACCAAGTTATACTTAACTATTTCCTATGTGTCAGAATATCCTAACATCCCCCCTTAAGAACAACTTGGGAAATGATTGAAGGATGTAAAAATATGACACAATAGGAGAAGGAATGAGGCATTAGAGCCTATCCCCCCTTAGTGACAACTTCCTGAACTCCAACCATAAATCCAAGTTTAGTAAACTTTGCCTCTGTGATAGCCTTAGTAAAGATGTTTGCAACTTGATCATCAGTTGAACAATATTGCACTTCAAGAACATGGTCATGAATGAGATTTCTGATGAAGTGAATGTGTAGTTCAATGTGTTTTTTTGCGGTGATGTTGACTAGATCTTTGCATAGTTGACTGGAACTTTGATTATCACACCAAAGTGTAGTCGGATGTTGCTGCTAAAATCCAAACTCTGGCAGGATCTGACAAAGCCACAGGGCTTCCTTACTAGCTTCTACGGCACCACGATACTCTGCTTGTGCTGAAGAAAGAGAAATGGAACTTTGTTTCTTACAAGCCCATGTAATAGGTCCAGAACCAAGAGTGAAGACATAACCTGCAGTAGAATTTTGATCATCAGGGTCACCAGCCCCAATCGAAATCAGTGAAACCAACCAATAGAGGAGATGCTTCTGCACTGTAATGAATCCCAAACTGAATTGTACCTTGAACATAACGAAGTATTCTTTTAGTTTCTTTCCAATGAATTTCATGTGGGCTTTGCATAAACCGAGCAATAAGGCTAACATCAAAGGAAATGTGAGGATAGATATGGGTCAGATACAAAAGCTTTTCTACAAGTTGATGGTATAAGGTAGCATCAAAATTCAGGGGAAGTACAAGTGACTGAAATTTTGGCTCTAGACTGAAAGGGAGAAGGGGTTGTCTTACAATCTTCCATGTGAAAGTGACATAGAATATCACATGCATACTTGGACTGGGAAAGGGAAATGCCTTCTTTGGATTGCAAGAGTTGAAGACCAAGAAAATAATGCAAGTGTCCTAAGTCAGTCATTTCAAACTTCTTTTTAAGGTTGGACTTCACACGGTTTATAAGGTTGGGATCACTACCAGTAAGGATAAGATCATCAACATAAATAACAAGAATGATAAGACAATTACACACTTTCTTGGTGTATACAATATTGTTAGAATGACACCTAGAAAAGCCAGTATCTAAAAGAAAGCTATCCATTTTGGCATACCAATCTCGAGGGGCTTGCTTGAGACCATAAAGGGATTTCTTAAGTCGACATAAAAGGTTGGAGTTTGTTTGTATAAAGCCAGGAGGTTGTTCCATATAGATTTCTTCATGAAAGTCCCTATGTAAGAAGGTAGATTTAACATTCATCTGATGGACTTCCCATTTGAAAGAGGCAGCAAGGGAAAGAACAAGGCAGATATAGTTCATTTTGGAAACAGGGGAGAAGATTTCAGTAGAGTTAATGCCTTCAACTTGTGAAAAACCTTTAGCAGCAAGACGAGCTTTATGTTTATCAACTCTTCCATCTGGTCCAAACTTGGTTCTGTAAACCCATTTGCATCTAAAAAATTTCCATAACTTTGGAAGAGGAACAATGTCCCATGTATCATTTTCCAATAGTGAACGATACTCTTCATTCATAGATGCATCCCAATCTAGATGGCCTGAAGCTTCTACAAAGGTGTCAGGATCATAATTCGTTGAATCTTGATCCAGTAAAGAAGAGGCTCTATCAAACTGAGAACGTGTGTGACGTTAATCTATAGGATCACCTACAATAGCACCTGTTGCATCCGGAGTAACGCGGACCCATTTTGGAAGCTAGGGAGCTAAAAGAGGATCCCAAAAAGGTGGAGGAGGATTTTCACCCTCACTGTGATTATCTAAAGAAGAAATATATTCAGAAGTAGAAGGGATAGACAGACGTGGCACATCCACCAAACTAGGCTCGTAGGTCGATATATTTTCAGCAAACTTTACATCTCTTCTAATGATAACATTTTTGGATTTAGGTGGAAGAAGTTTATATCCTTTGACATCTTCAAAATATCCAACAAAAATACATTTTTTACTCTTAGTTTCTAAGGCTTTATGTTTATCATCTAGAATATGGGACCATGCTTCTCTTCCAAAAACAAGAAAGTGACTTATATCTGGTTTAATTGAGCTCCATGCTTCTTCTGGAGCGATATTCTTTAAAACCTTAGTAGGAGTGCGATTTATTATGTAATTTGCACAGTTAATTGCTTCTGCCCAAAAATTAAGACTAAGTCCTTTAGATTGAAGCATATAATTAGCCATTTCCTTTAGGGTGCGATTCTTCCTTTTAGCTACACCATTTTGTTGTGGAGTATATGGAACAGTATGTTGCATTTGAATTCCATTCTCAGTGCAAAAGTTGATGAATTTGTTGTTAACATTTTCTCCGTCATTATCAGATCTTAGCTTAAGAATTTAATGTCCAGATTATTTTTCAACAAAGGCCTTAAAGTCCAAGAACATGTTAAATACTTCACTCTTGAGTTTTAAGAAGTATACCCAAGTGCATCTGGAGAAATCATCAATGAAAG
>APFE030242970.1:0-23549 GCA_000404065.3 Pinus taeda
TTATCTTTATTTAATTCATGTTATTACTATGTTGTTTGTTTGTTTTATGTTTTATGTTTTACTATATTGTAACACTATTTTGTTTTAATTCATGTTCTTACTATATTGTTTTTTTGTTTTATGTTTTTTGTTTACTATTTTGTAACGCGGTTATACTAATCATTACCATTATTTGATTCATGTTAGTATTATATTAATAATTTTAGTTCATGTTATTACTATATTGTTTGTTTGTTTTATGTTTTACTATATTATAACACTATTTCATAACACTATTTATGTTTAATGTTTTACTATATTGTAACAATATTTATGTTTTATGTTTTACTATTTTTTAACACTATTTTGTAAGATTATCATACTAATAATTATAATTATTTAATTCATGTTATTACTATATTGTGTTTTTTTATGTTTTATGTTTTATTGTATTATAACACTATTTTGTAAGACTATCATACTAATCATTATAATTATTAATTCATGTTATTACTATATTGTTTGTTTGTTTTATGTTTTATGTTTTACTATTTTGTAACCCTATTTCTGTAACAACCCAAAATCAATATCTAATTAACTTATTAACATTAAATTTAAATCAGAGTGGCACTTACCTAGCCAAATAAAATATAATTAATTAACTAAATTCAAACTATGAAGAGTGCTTACCTGTGGTAAAAGTAGGGTTACCGCAACAAGGTTTTGGGGACGACTCTCCACCCAACCATAGGCTCAATTGCGCAAGGATTTGCTACAACTGGCCACCCCCGAGCCCTCAATCAACGTACTACTACTAGTGACTCCTAAGTCTTAGAACACTATTCTCCCAAGAGAATGAAAGATAGAATCTTGGAAAGATGGAGTGCAAGAATGCCTCTCATGTTCCTCACCATCTATTAAATAGAACAACATAAGAAGGGGAACCACATGCACACACTCCATGTGTCTACATGCAACTCTGATGTTTAGCTTTCTTGTTTTATTTCTTTACTTTTCTTTTGATTTTTAGCTTTCTTGTTTTATTTTCTTCTTTTTGATAGCTTTACTGATTTTTTTATTGTTTTCTTTGTTTTATTTCTATTTATTCTTATTCAAAGCTTTAGTATAGTTATTACTATTTTTATTTTTATTATTTTTTATTATTTTCTGTATATTCTTAATATCATTTATTATTTAACATTTATGATTTATTTTATTATTTATTATTAATGATTTATTATTTATTATTTATATTATTATTATTTATTTTGCATTATTTATTATTTTTATTATTTATTATTTATTGTTTTATTTTCTTCATGTTGCCAACACCCTCTGCTGAACTAGTATAACCAACAGGCATCGAAAGTCCCCAACACCCCAGGAAATCTCAAGGAATCTCTGTCCTTTTTCCCACTTTCGACACCAGGTTAAGCTTGACCCGGTCTGTATCCTAGCCCAAGGCTGGCCTCAAGGCTCGCGCCTGACTCAGACCTTATCTGCCCCAAGGCAAGCATCTAGTCCGGTACTCAATGACCCCAGGCATCTCGCAAGGTTGGCCCACTCCCTCCACAACTACTAAGGCGCACAGCCCCAGGCATCGAAGTCCTTTAAATCTCTTCTAGACTTCGACATCCCAATCCAATAACATGCACGTAGCCTAGAACATCAGGCACTTGGCCTCCTCAAGATGGTCCCATAGCTCTTCTAGAGCTATCCATCAAGAGCTATACAAAAGGCAAAGGAACCACTAACATATGTAGTGTTGATTGAGTTTTCCCCCAGCCCATATGGTGTTACTTATTCTCCCTCATGCATATGGGATCACACGAGATCATCAAATAAACTGGCCCTCTCGGCCCATTTGTGCAGTCCTGTCAATCATAACACCTCAACATGAAACCAATGCATTAGTTATACCATCATAGTATCATAGAAAATAATCCACATGTCAAGTCTTGCATGTCATCATGTAACATTCATCATTGTTAATTATGAATAATAACGAACTGCATGCTTATGCATGTCATAAATTTCTATGCAACTATCACATGCTTCACCTCATGAAATACCATCATAACTTATAACATCAACATATTTTCATCAACGACATATCATGAATTCACATAATAAATGAACCACATGTCAATAAACCTCATATTATAGCATTATAATTCCTATGCCACATTATGCATATCATAATCATCATAAGGACACATCATCAGTATTGTAACAACTATATAAATATGAACCACATGTGCATGATCACCCTCATGCCATTATATCATGAAACATGAGAAACATCTCAATACTTATCAAACATAGAATAAAACTCTATAAGCATTCTTATCATGATTCATCAGAAAAATGAATTTCATTTACTTTATAAACCTTCAACTATGAATTAAGATTATTCAACATCTATCTAGGATCTATGTTATCTCATCAGTGTTATTAGTGTTATGTTTTCATCAAGATATCAATTAGTTTTTCAATAATCATTTCCACTTCTTTCAACTAGGAAGTTGACCACTTACACCATAGGTATAATCATCTAAGTACGTCGTTAAATCTCACATGAGCCTCATCATCTTGAGTCTTAAATGAAATCATAGTGTATGATTTATATATACAATAAAACATGATTTAGATGCTCCATAAAAGTATTTGTCTTAGCTAAGTAAGCACTCCTAATTAGTTCATCACACAATTTGTATGCTACAATTCTAATATAGTCTATTTATTTGCATGTTTCAACATTTAGAGCTAATTAAGCTATTATACTTTGACTTATACAATTACATAACTCATCAATGACACATCTACTAACGAAATTTCAATATTTTCCTATGTTATTTATGAAATTGACTTGTTATAAAGAGCATAATAAACGTTGATCTTACTTCTTTCTTACCAATTATTTCATACTTTTAATTACATCTCATGAGTTTTCCTTTTTATTGTTAATAATGTGGACCATAAAATAAAACAAATGCAATAGCACAATATTTACATTATTTAGTGCATTAATTATCCATATAAACACAACTTCCTTATGCTAGTTACTACTGAGCAAATGTAGAAACTAATCAAAGATCAAGGAAACTATTTTCTTCAAGTCAACCAATATATTATTTTACCTTTTTCTCTTCTTGAGAATTAACATCCTTAGATCAAGGTCAACCAAATAATTATTAATTATGACTTAAGATTAGAATCACCTTGAATCCACATATTGATGATGTTTCATGATATATTTTTATTTTCTCCAATAGTCTTAATTTCCTAATGCTTCATGTATACTAGTTTCAAAGATGAAAATATCATCAAATTATCCTTGATTTCTCACCTTGAATCATCATGGTTTATTTTCCACCTCTGGTAATTACACTTGGAAATGTTATTACTATTCCTTTAATCACATAATTTATTTCATCCAATTGTTCCTTTCTTATTATTATTATTATGGATTCATTTCTTAATCCAATGTGATCATACCTTTTAGAGCTCCTGAAAATGACCTTTGTTATAATATCCACTATCAAGTTTCAAAATTCTTCCATGTTTGTTTAAATCCGCCTTCGTCATGTATATCATGGTTTGTTCAAATATTCTCCCTAAGAAAAATTTCATACCCAATGCCTCATGTATGACTAAATGTAAGCTTCAAATTGAGACATGCTTGTGTAAATTTGCGGTTGCATTAGCTATTCTATAACATGCATGCATATATTTTTAAATGGAAAATAAATTCATGCATTTACAATTAAGAAAAGTTGATGTAACAAAATATTTATTTATTTCTTAAATGAACCAAATTATTAAGATAAGTAAAATTAAAAGCTATTCATTTTCATTTCCTATGAAAAGAAATTGACAAAATGATTTATATCCAAAAGAATATATTAATATTTCAACTCGTATACAGGAAAAAAAATTTAATTTAAAAAAATATTAATAATTCAACTTCAAACACCACAGTCTACAACTAAAGGTTACCAATGTGAAAATAAAACTCACATACATTAATAACTAAATTGTAATTAAATTCATAACATAATGTTGTAATTATACTCCTTGTTAAAAATACCTCCACTCTTATTGCTCTCTTCCAAAAATAGCAAAGTACTAATTTGTTTGAGAAAAATAGCCCCACCTTGTTTACAATTTTTACTCGTAAAATTTGGTTACAATTATCCTGCGAGGAAAGTATAACCTAAAGTATATTATTTTGGATATTAGCTTTCATTCATAAAATTTAATCACCACATAAGCTAGGAAATACAGGTCCAAATAATAAAAAATCGAGATTAGATTAATCATATAAATTGCACCATTATATTATTTTGTAAGATTTAACTTAATATATAATATATATATATATATATATAATATATATATATATATATATATATATATATATATATATATATATATATATATATATATATATTGAAATCATAACTTTATGATATTTAAAAATAAGAGCACCTTCAAAAACAAATTTGAACTATTATCTCTGTAACTTATGATACTTAATAAAAAAATAAATTTAACTTCACTATTATATTTAAAACAAAGCAAAAATGATATTGTTGATATATTAATTAACAAAAGCAAACCAGAGAATGCATATCGTTTGTACCAGAACCACAACACTGATTCCGGTATGAATCTTTATGGACTTTCATCCCTTATTTTTCGGATTACACATTCTCATAATGGGTATGCCGGCTAAATCATCATCACGTTTTAATTTCGGCTATTTTAAATTTATGGTACGCTGGATCATGTCGGAGAAAACAAAAAATTGGAGTAAGCTTCAATTTCTATAAATAAAATATTAAAATTTATAAGAAAATTAAACAAATAAAATGTACTTAAGAGATCTGTGGTTTGTATCTTTAGGATCAGTAACCGGAGAACCCACAGTATGCATATTTTGGCCATGGGATCACCCCTTTCACCAATCGTGGCCAAACTTTACATGGAATACTTTGAAAAGAAATCTCTTGAATCATACCCCTTACAACCGGCCTGGTGGAAGCGATTTGTCGATGATACCAATATAAAATGGACTCATGGCAAAGTAGAATTGGACAGGTTTTTCATGCACCTAAATTCTATCTCTCCAGAAATAAAATTCACCATGGAACTTGAAGAAAACATGAGCATCCCATTTTTAGATGTTCTCATCATCAGAAAAGAGGATGGTTCTCTAGGGCATAAGGTATTTAGGAAGGCAACCCACACTGAAAGTTACCTCCATGCGGATTCCCACCATCACCCAGCCTAAAAGTTTTGGGTTCTAAACACTCTTGCTATCAGAGCCCTTCGAATTTCTGAAGCATCTTAATGAAGAAAAGAATCATTTAGTCGCAACTTTTAAAAGTATAGGCTACAAGGAGCAGGAAATTAAAAGAGCCATAGAGAAAGCTGAGAGAAGGTTGCGGTCTCATGAACCTAAGGCCCAAGACCAACCTCAGTATGGTAAGGTCTTTCTACCCTATATCCATGGAGTTACCAACAAAATCGCAAAAATCCTAAAGAAGAAAAATATTATCACACATTTCTCAGCACCGGGAACGATCAGACAAGGTATGAGGTCTGTAAAAGATGATATTGACAAACATCAGCTTAAAGGAGTCTACAAAATAGATTGTTCATGTGGAAAAAGCTACATTGGTGAAACAGGTCGCTCCCTACAGATGAGGCTCAAGGAGCACGGCGCCGATATTAAGAATGAAAGGTCTCGTACTTCAGCCTTGGCAGAGCACTCAAAAACAAAACACCATATCTGCTTGGAAAGCGCCTCAATTATCGCAAGGGAAGAGCAGCAGCATAGACGAAAGATCAGAGAAGCTCTTGAAATTATCAAGCACCCGCATAATCTGAACAGAGACAATGGCTTGGAGATTAGCAGGAGTTGGCTCCCCTTAATCAGGGAAATCAGGATCGCCAACACGTCCCGGGTATAACTTATCCTCCTCCCTTATCATTAAATAAATAATAATTATAAAAATAAAAATAAATAATCAAATAAATAAATATATTAATAAAAATAAATCATTATTTGATATATTAATATTATTTAATATTAATATTAATTAATTAACTGATTTTATTTTATTAATATCAATTAAGAGTTTAATATTAATTAAATTAATTTAATATATTAAATAGTTATTAGTATTAACTAATTTAATTTGAATAATATATTAATTAATTAGTATAGTAATATCAATATATCATTTCATTATAATTAATTTAATTTATTGATATTAATTAATAATATTAATTAATTTATTTGAATTTTCTAATATTAATTAATTTAATATATTACTTATTAATTTATTTGAATATTCTATTATTAATTAATTTAATATATTACTATTAATTAATATTAATTGATTTAATATATTATTATTAATTAATATTAATTAATTTATCATTAATCAATTGCATTTATTAATTAAATTATAACAATCAATTGATTCATTATTTATTATCATTAAAAAATTTTTAACCATAAGCTTTCAATTATCATTCAATTTTAATTTATTAAATTAAGATATTAAGATATTAATATTAATTAATCAATTTATTAATACTAGCCAATTTATTATATTAATATTAATATATTAATATCTATATTAGTTAATTTAATTTATCAATTTTAATTATCATTAACTAATCCTAATTAAATTAATATATTAATACTAATTAATATTATTTATTAATTGAGTGAGTTAGAAGGATTGGAGAAGGGAGCTCTGGCGATGGCGGCAGCTAGGGTTTGAAATTCTGCGACTCTGGCAGGCTCTGTCCCTCTGCCACTGCAGACCAGGTAGGTCTGCTCTTACGGATCTAGTAAGTAGCCCAGAGAGGCACTAGATTCCGCATTGTTTTCAGCAGGTACGCGCCGTATGGAGCATCAGCCGGGGGGAGGCGGCGAACCTCCCCCACAAAACGACAATGTTTTTCCAGAGAACCAGTCGGACAAAGAAAACACCAACCAGGAAGAAGACAAGACGAAAGAAATTCATTTGGAAACCTGCAAACTAGTTGCAGTGATTCGACCTAGGGTCGAACTGCGAGGACATCTCATTGAAGAAAGAATACAATTTATGTCTGACCATGCCCTCATAGGGAAGTTTATCGGGATGTGGCCGACTGAACGCGCCCTGCGAAGCTGGATACAAGCAAAATGGCACCCCAAGGGGCACATCACCCTACAGCTAGGAGCGAAAGGCTTCTTCACAGCTATATTCAACTGTTTGGAGGACAGAAACAGAGTCATGGACGACGGCCCCTATTTCTTCAACGCTGCTGGTCTATTTCTCAAAGGCTGGGTAGAACGATTCAACCCAGACATGGTAGATCTCAGTTGGGCTCCGGTTTGGATTCGCTTGTACTCTCTTCCCAACGAATTCTGGATAGAAGACTCCCTAAAAGCCATAGGAAACACGCTAGGCGACTTTTTCAAAGAAGCCGAAGAAACAAAAACAGGTACATATACTTCTTATGCTAGACTGTGTGTTTACATAAATCTCAATAAGCCTCTACCAGATGCGATAAATCTCTCTCACTTTGACAAGAGTTGGCTACAAATGATTGATTACGAACATGTGCCCTTCTGCTGCCGAAGATGTCATGGTTTAGGGAACTTATTCAGAGATTGCCCTCTAAATCAGAAACCCTCCCCTGCTGTGGACCAAGAAGGCTCTGAAGGGGCTGACTTCATCAAGGTAACTCGCCGCCGAAGGGCAAACAAGAAACCAGCACCGAAGCCTACTGTTGCGCCACCCAGTAAGTCAAAGCCATCAACCAACAATAAATTCGAAGCCCTAGCAGATCACACGGAAACTCAAACGAAGCAACCAGGAACAACACCAGAGAAATATATCAACAACAAAAATTGGATTCCACCAGGGTTCAATCAGAAACCAAAGGAAAAGAAGCATCAACCTCAATGGACCAAGAGGATAAACCGATGGAGAAGCCACTCTTAGGCACTGGCACAGAGGAAGAACCCATGGAAGATCAAGACTATTCGAGCTTTATGGATGACGAAAAAGAATCAATAGATATAGGGGAGCTGGACCTCCCAGGACTGGAACAGGCGTGCACAACGAACAACTTTGATAATATTCCAACAGGACAACTAAAAAACCTGGAAGAAGTTTTATCAAGAGCTCAAAGGCAAAAATCATTGGGAATCCAAACCGGCAGCCCTTGGGACCGACATCTCATTTCCAAGGACATAAAAAAGAGAGGTAGGAAAACTTTCCTCCAAAGAACAATCATGGTAGGGTAGACCTTAGTAGACTCAGGCAGATATGCCAAGTTGACGAAGTACTTCAGTCCGGACATTAATATTTCGCAATGAAGTTAATCTCCTGGAATATTAGAGGGATGAACGGCCCCAGGAAAACCCGTTTACTCAAAAACATGATAAAGCAAGAAAACCCTCAGGTTATCTTCTTGCAAGAAACAAAATGTGATACTGCAATGCTGGATAAGCTAGCTCAGGAATTTTGGTCCAGAAGCTAAAATATAGCAGTCGATGCAAATGGAGGCTCCGGAGGAATTGCAATTATATGGGATTCAAGAGCAGTGGAGCTCACCAATTTCCATGCGCACAGGAGTTTTCTTCAAGCAACTTTTCACATACTAGGAACTAATCAATATGGACTACTCACTAATGTTTATTTCCCACAGGACACTCGGCAAAAAGAGAGGATTCTAGACTCCATTTCGACTCTTAATCAGAACAGATCTCTCCCTCTCTGGATTGCTGGAGGAGATTTCAACATGATCACCAGGATGGATGAACGGAGAGGAGGCAGAAGTAAATCTTCACAGGATGGAACTCTCCTGCTGGACTTTATACAAAATAATTGGCTCATTGATCGGCCTTTCAACAATGGCACCTTCACCTGGGACAACAAACAAGCCGGCAACCTGCATATTGCTTCTAGGCTAGATAGATTTCTTCTCTCAGATAACGCCATCCATCTTGGAGGAGATTTTGCTGCATCTATCTTGCCCTTCACTGGCTCAGACCACTGGCCCATCTCTCTCCACTGGTCTCGACCGAGAAACAATACTCGTAGGCCTTTTTGCTTTGAAGCCTTCTGGATCTCCCATCCCGACTTCCACCAATTTGTTAGCAATGAATGGCTTAGATACCATCCCCCTCCCGGATCCAAAATGTTCCAATTTCAACAAAAGCTCAAGCACCTCAAAGGTAAAATTAAGTTCTGGAATAGAACCATCTTCGGCAATATTCATCATGGGAAGGCGAACATTGAACAGGAAATGAGACAGCTACAACAAAAAATCATCACCCAGGGCAGATCCAATGATCTGGCAGATCAAGAAAAAACTCTTGAGAAAGAGTTAATAGAAAAAGCAAAACATGAAGAAGTGTTATGGAAGCAAAAGTCAAGAATACGGTGGCTCAAAGAAGGTGGGAAAAACACCATATTCTTCCACAACACCACAATACAACGCAGAATGCACAACAATATTACTCACATTCAAAATGAGCAGGGAGAGAAACTGGAGAAGCATGAAGAGATCGAGGCTGAACTTCTCAACCACTTCAAGAAGGTGCACAAAGAACCAAGCATCGATCGGTCTCAAGCAATTCGTAACATCACCAACAATATTCCCAAATTAATAACTGATCAACACAATCAAATGCTTCTCAAGCCTATTGATCTCCAGGAAGTGGACTCCACAGTTAAGCAACTCAAAGCAGGCAAAGCACCAGGTTCGGATGGCTTTACCTCAAACTTTTTTCACCATTTCTGGGATCTCATAAAGCAGTAAGTCTTGCAAGTAGTGGAAGAATCACGTATACTTCGATGGATGTTCCCAGGTATAAATTCCACTTTTCTAGCCCTGATTCCTAAGGTTGAGAAGCCGTGCAAACCGGACAAATTTAGGCCAATTGCTCTCTGCAACATCATCTACAAAATCATCTCAAAAATCATCGCCACCAGGCTCAAGCTCTTGCTACCCCTGATCATCTCGTCGGAACAATCTGGCTATGTTGAAGGAAGGCAGATTACGGATGGGATCATCCTTACACATGAAATCATCCACTCCCTGAAGACCTCCAAGAAACCAGGTATGCTTCTCAAACTAGATCTCTCAAAAGCTTTCGACAGCCTCAGTTGGAATTATATGGAAAAGATCTTACTGGCCTTTGGTTTCAATGCTGGAATATGGGCCTCCTCACTTCTTCTTTCTTTTCGGTTCTAATCAATGACATTCCCTCTGAAATCTTTCGTCCCTCCCGCGGCATTAGGCAAGGGGACCCCCTATCCCCTTTCCTTTTAATCATTGCTGCGGAAGGACTTGGTCGTAGCATCAAGCAAGCTCAACATCTGAATTTCCTTAGAGGCATAGCCATCCACAATACCCCAGCCGCCACCCATCAGCAATTTGTAGATGATACTATGCTCTATGGGCATCCTTCTATCCAAGAAGCCAGGTAGCTAAAAACTCTTTTAGCGGATTTCTCAGAGGCATCTGGAGCATCTACCAACCTATCCAAATCCCAAATATTCTTTTTTAACACCCTCTCTGCTATTCAATTTTCCATCCAACGAATCCTTCAATTCTCTCTGGCCAAGCTTCCTTCCACTTACCTGGGAGCTCCCCTTATGGCTTCCCGCCTGAAGCATGCTGCCTGGAACTCCCTCCTTGAAAAGCTGGAAACTAGATTGTCTTCTTGGACCCATAGATCCCTTAACATGGCAAGCCGTCTAGTCCTGATTAAAGCTATCCTCCAGGCCATGCCCCTCTATCTTTTCTCCATCCTGTCTGCCCCCAAATGGGTTCTTAATGAGCTAAAATCCATCCAAAGAGCCTTCCTTTGGGGTAGCAAGGGGCTTCACCGTAAATGGGCCTTATTCAAATGGGAGACAGTTTGTTTGCCCAAAAAAGGAGGTGGCATAGGGTTAAGGGATCCCACTTTAAGAAATGCGGTTATGGGAGCTCGCATCTGGTGGAGATGGATCTCAGGCTCGCCCACCCCCTGGACTACTCTGTGGACTGCCAAATATGTTGGGAATTGTCCCAGAGAGGAGCTAGTCAGAATCACGGAGCTACGCAATGGCTCAATCATTTGGAATTCGGCAAAAACTCACAGGATCCTTATTCAGCAACATAGCTTTTGGGAGGTCAAAAGTGGGAACCAAGCTCGCTTCTGGGATGACTCCTGGCAACAGATGCCCAAGCTAAGTGAAACCTTCATGAACATGGCACTTGGGGATAGGGATCCCCCTCCCACCACAAATGTTGGAAGCCATTGGAATACTACGGCTCAACACGCCATCAGAATTTGGCACAAGGCCTCTCAGATCATACCCACTGGATCCGAACAAGATCAGCAAAATCTGGACACCGAATTAGAAAAAATAAAAATTCAAAGCTCAGAAGGAACAGATATACTCAGGTGGGGTTACAAAGAAAAAGGAACTTACTCCACAAAAGAGGCATACAATCTTCTAATCAAAGATCACTCCAGGCCTGACAAGATCTGGAACAAGATCTGGGATTCCTCCATTTGGCCGAAAATCTCCACCTTCCTATGGCTCCTATGCCACAAAAGGGTCCTAACCTAGGACAACCTGAGAAAAAGAAATTTCACAGGCCCCTCCATATGTTCAACTGCAAAAAAGAAGAAGAAACCATTGAACACCTGTGGTATGATTGCCCTCTGGCATATAACATATGGCAAAAAATTCAATTTCGCAGTCAGAAAGAGACAGGGGCGAGTGGGGACATAACGGCTACCATAAGCAACTGGGACCCTCACCCTTACCAAAGCAAGATTATAAATTACATATGGAAGCTCATTCCTGGCTTTGTCACCTAGACCATCTGGAAAGAGAGAAATGGCAGAATATTCAAAAGCAAATTCAAATCCCAGGAAGAGATATGGTTAATCATAAAAAACGATATTGAAGAAACCATCTCCCTAAAAACTTGGTACCAAGATGATTTCCCAACTCTCCCTCAGGAACAATCAATATGGAATAACTGGGAATTTCAAAGAAAGCAAGATCAGATAGCCATAGGCACCAGAACCTACATTGAGCCACTTCTAGGGAAATGGACTTCGCCCCCAAAAGATATGTTCAAAATAAATTTTGACGGGGCCTCCAAGGGTAATCCGGGTCACTCAGGTTTTGGTGGATTAATCAGAGATCATACGGGAAACAGTATCACAATATTTCTGGATTACCATGGTTGGGATACCAACAATTCGGCTGAATTAGAAGGTCTCTGGCAAGGACTTCTAATTGCTCAGGCTCATCATCTTTTCCCGCTCATTGTGGAGGGAGAATCCCAAATTCTCATACACATGGCCACGAAGCTTCTCCAGGGCTCCTCCTCCTCCAAAATCTGTAACAGTTGGAGATTGGCTCAGAGATTAATGCATATGGAGAATTGGATCAACAACAACAGGGCGATCACTTTTGCTCACATCAAAAGAGATGGAAACAAAATCGTGGATCTCCTCGCCAATGTGGGGGTGGACTGTAACAGACCTTTAATAACTGGAGATCCCGCATCAATCCTTCAAGACTCCCAATTGAAATATTTCCACAATCTCGTGCAACAGGAGCAACCTGAGCCTGCAGAAGAGATCCCGGATCCGGGTGTTAATATTGCCCTAAATGGCATTCATGCGCACTTAAGACGCATGAGGCCGCCGCCTGCTGCACAACATGGAGCCCCAGACAGAGTTTGGAGGCGGGATGAAGATTATTATGACCTTGGCACAGTGCAAGACAGCGGCATTAATGGCAAGTGGAACTCGACGCGGTCTATGGAGTGGTATTTACAGGCGGCAATTCAGTAAATTTTTCATTATGCCTGCGACTGAAGAATACTCTGTTAGGTTTGCAGTGAGTTCGGTGGGTGAGGTTGACTAGGAGCCCCGCCTCAGAGGGGAAATTCGAGCTGGTTCTGGCTCGAATTGGCAGCCCTTCAACTCCGCCGGTGCTCCACACTCTGGAATTCCGTTATCAGGTTGGGGTAAGTGCTTCATCCGCGGCAATTTTAGTTTTTCTGGCTCTGTTTCTCGGTTCAGTGTATCCATTGTATTCTGTTCGGTTTCACAACTCGGTTCAGGGTCTTTTCATGCTCTGAGGAGCAACTCCGGTTTCCACTCTGCCTCGTTGAAAATCACGGTCCTTATTTGCACCATGAAAAAATCTGGGAAGCGCTCTCGCTCCGGAGATAAGCCTGGCAGCAGCAAGCGACACACTACTCGCCCTCAATCCACTCCTCTGCTCACCACCATCAACATCACTTCTCCCCCTGAGGATTCCCCTGCTTCTAACCCCACCTGCCATCTGATAACCAACAACTCCTTCCAATCCACCCACTTCAAATTTTAGAGCAACCTGAACGGCCCCTTGATTTCTGCCCAGATAACCATCTTGATGACGGAGGAAATCAACCAGGTTCCTCCAATATCCTGCATAGACCCTAATTATTCCAACAACAGTGACCATTCCTCTGCCCAATTAGCCATGGATGCAAAGAAGGAGGATGTTCCAGTAATACAGGTCGACTCGCCTTCTCCAGTTCCTCCCCTGAGTGACTGCATCAACCTTTTCCCGGACCCCGATGCTAGCAACACCGACAAATACCAGGAAGGCAACGTGGAGCATGACAAAGAGGGGCTCAGCCATGATGACGCGTGTCAGCAAGATGAAGAGACACAGGGGGAAGAAGACAGCTGAACAGTTGGCACTTGTGTTTGCTCTTTTTGGTTTTTTGGAAGCCTGCTTTGGGTGTTGGCTCGTTTTTGAGATTTTCCAGCCGCCGCGAATGCAATTGTCTTGGGCTCAGTACTCTCTCTCCCAGTTTCTCAGTATTCTCAGTACTCTCTTTCTCTGTTTCTTTGTAAAGCCAATGAATTTGGCAGTTTGTTCAGTCTATCTGGCTGTAAGCTTGGATGAAATCCCCAGCTTCTCTACTATGGGGAATTTTTGTAACATATGTGATGAGCAAGCTTCGATAGCTACCCCCTATTGTAATTTTATGTTTACCAGTTAATAGAAATAGCATAGTCTTTTACCGAGAAAAAAAAAATATTATTTATTAATTAATTTAATATTAATATTTATTAGTTTAATATTAATATTGTTTGATCTAATCATTTATTAAAGCAATTTAATTAATTTATTATTTATAAATAAATGAATTTTGAATAAATAATTAAATTAAATTAAATTAAGCCAACCTCTTCTTATTAATAATTAATTAAATTAAATTTAGCCAACCTCTGCTTATAAAAATTAATTTCACATCATTATTTATTACCTTTAAGCAGCTCTTCTTCTAGCATCATTCAAAAGTCCTGATGATGGATCCCAGTTGGGATTTGAAACGTTGGCGTAAAAATATGCATACTGTGGGTTCTCTGTTTACTGATCCTAAAAATAAAATGTAATCAGAGATCCACCCTTACCATGGAAAGTCAAAAGTAAAAAAAATGAAACCAAAGCACCCACTTAGCTTGGTAGATGAAAAATTGATAAAATAAGAATATGTCTTGGAGGAAAAGATTCCATCTTTCACTGGCAATGAATCGAAGTAGATCGATGAGATATTATGGAAGAGTAGTGCTCTTGTTAATGACAAATTGCAACGGTGAAGTACTACCCACAAGGATCAATGATTTTATTGAAGGACGTTGGAAGTAAATAAATCGGACCCCTATAACCTAGAGCAATAAATTCAAGGTTTGCTATGAATGATGGTATTATCATGGGCAGTTGGTTTAAATCCCCACTTGGGCACACAAGACCCGCGTTCGATCCCAAATTAGACACAGTTGCTTTACCTCCTTAAGGATCAAAGAAAGTTTCGATCCCCTCTAAAATATCTTCCTAAAGTTTGTAAGGAAAATTCTCATGTACAGATCCATGAAGCATGTTTGAGGCCAAATTTTCAAGCAACATCAATGAATAATAACTTTCATGTATGTCAATTATAATATTATATAAATTTTTCAAGCAACATTACAGACTTATATAATATTATATAACATCAAACGAATGTCCTTCTAACATATGACTCCCTTTTTTTTATAATAAAAATAGCGTTTTCCGGAAAAAATGAAACTTTGAAACAAAGAAAGAGGTCTCTAGTAGCATTCGTAGGAGTGAAGTATAGTAACGTGTGAGCTATTGATATAAATGACCGTATATAGGGGTCAGTATATAGGGTCAATATTTATTAGAAAGCTAATATTTTTATTTTCAATTTAAAGAGTAATTATCATTAATTTTTGTTTGTGGAAAAATATAAGAAAATTTATCATAGAATTTGATTTCATTAATTGTTCACACTTCATGAAAATTGTTCACACACTTTCTTGTAACTTATGCGGATTTGTTTCCGGAAAATAAAAAAAATGCTTTTCTATCATCTAAAGTTAAAGACAGTATAACATCCAAAATCTATACCTATTAACCAAAAATCGACGGTAATAGAAATTATATCCGAGAGCCGAATTTGAGAGGAAAATGGCATAAAGCAACTTACCCATAAATGACAACTACTTTTTTTTTCTTTCAAAGAATAGAAAAAACAATGCTTCCATATTAATAAGAAAAATTAAAACAGGGGATTAGAATCCGACTAATTTACCAATTTCGTTGCAGCAGAGTAATTCTTTTTTAATTAAAATTCCAACCTTGCCCCAGATATAACATCAAATTGGATATCGAATTTCTGTTGGATTCAGTCAATGATGATCGCCGTCTTTCTGGTGGGCCTTTTGGAGGGCCGGAGTCATTATTGGCATTACTAACATTGTAGTTGATGGAAGGAACATTAAAGAGGATGAATGGATGGATGCCTATGCTGACTAGGCTAATAGGACATTTGCATTGAAAACCACTATGATATTTATTTTTTCATTGGACTTATATATATTATAGTTATTTTAGATTCTTATTAAAAATATACAAGAAAATAAATAAAATAATAAAAATAGTAATAGTAATAACTATACTAAAGCCTTGGATAAGAATAAATAGAAACAAAACAAACAAAACAATAAAAAAATCAGTAAAGCTATCAAAAAGAAGAAAATAAAACAAGAAAGCTAAAAATCAAAAGAAATGTAAAGAAATAAAACAAGAAAGCTAAAAATCAAAGTTTAATGTAGACACATGGAGTGTGTGCATGTGGTTCACCTTCCAATGTTGTTCTATTTAATGGATGGTGAGGAAGATGAGAGGCATTCTTGCATTCCATCTTTCCAAGATTCTATCTTTCATTCTCTTGGGAGAATGGTGTTCTAAGACTTAGGAGTCACTGGCAGTAGTACGTTGATGGAGGGCTCGGGCGTGGCCAGTTGTAGAAAATCCTTGCGCAATTGAGCCTATGGTTGGGTGGAGAGTCGTCCCCAAAACCTTGTTGTGGTAAGCCTACTTCTACCACAGGTAAGCACAAGTAAGCACTCTTCATAGTTTGAATTTAGTTAATTAATTATATGTTATTTGGCTAGGTAAGTGCCACTCTGATTTAAATTGAATGTTAATAAGTTAATTAGATATTTATTTTGGGCTGTTACATATGGTATCAGAGCAGGTTCAAACACTTTGGGCCTATGGGTATTTTAATGCAGAGAATTTTGATTATTTCTTGATATTTATTACTTTCATGAGGAAATATTTTGGTAGTAATCATTGAACAGATAAGGCCTTCATCATTTTCTTTGTTCCTTTTGGGAAACGATTTTTCTAAGGGATCTAAGAGAGTTTTATTTGCAATTTCCTTGAGAAGTAAAACCTTAATTTTTATTTTTATTTTGTGCCCAGACTTGCAATCAATAAGATCAGACCTGAAGATTGTTTCCATCAACCTTTCAAATATTTTTGTTCACTGAAAAAGATGAACAACTCAGAAATTAGAGCGAGCTGCCATAAATGTTTTTCCCTTTGCTTAGGATATGGGTATATTTAGAATTTGCCTACGGCCAAATGAAAAATAATGCCTTTTACAAATCGATCTGAAGGAATTTCCTTTAAAAAATCCTGAAGATTTTTGTTTTTTTTTTGTTTGAAAAAGAATGAACCTAAATTGGGTTTGTGACTTCATTTCAAAATAAATCTGCAATTAAAATTGAAGCATCAGGATACAAAATTTCCTCCAAGATCGATGCTGAAAATCTCCAACAAAAAACAATTATGGTTTTCCCTTCGAATGTCCAGTTAAAAAATTGTTTTGACGTCTCAATGGGATCAAGTCTTCTTTATGGCTCTCGATTCAATGAGTTAGTGTCAAAAAACATCTCTGCACTAATCAGGGCAAATTTTTTAGGCTTAAAAGGTCAAATCAAATGCAGAAAGTTTTACGTGAGACCTTCTCCAAAATTTTGATGGAGAACACCTGCAATGAATCAAGGATTAGAAAACAAATTGATTGCAAAAATATATGATGCCTTAAGGGTTGCGTCCCCCACCAAAGGCTTCAAAAATTTATTTCAAGTGTCCAAATTGATGCCAAGCCCAAGAGGATGCTAAGAGACAAACTCCAAGGCTAGCGGTTGGCCAAGAAGAACGATTTTTTGTAGTCAAACCTCCAATGAAAACCCCTAGAAAAACTTCCAAATTTTATTATGAAGCCAAACCCTTGAAAAAATTACTTTTGTGCCAAAGGTTTGTGATGAGACCCTCCAAATAATAAACGAGAAACCTGCAAAACAAAGAGGGGTTATCCCTTGAAAGATAGACAAATAAAATCGGAAACTCAAAGGGCTTACGATCAGACCTAAATATTGTCTTCATGAACCTTTCAAATATTTTTGTTCACTGAAAAAGATGAAAAACTCATAAATTAGAGGGAGCTTCCATAAATGATTTTTGCTTTGCTTAGGATATGGGTATATTAAGAATTTTCCTGCGGCCAAATGAAAAATAATGCCTTTTACAAATCGATCTGAAGGAATTTCCTTTAAAAAATCCTAAAGATTTCTTCTTTTTTTTTTGAAAAATAATGAACCTAAATTGGGCCTGTGAAATCCTTTCAAAATAAATCTGCAATTAAAATTCAAGCGTCAGGATACAAAATTTCCTCCAAGATCGATGCTAAAAATCTCCAACAAAAAAAAATTATGGTTTTCCCTTCAAATGTCCAGGGAAAAAATTGTTTTGACATCTCGAGGGGATCGAGTCTTCTTTATGGCTCTCGATTCAATGAGTTAGTGTCAAAAAAATCTCTGCACTAATCAGGGCAAAATTTTTAGGCTTAAAAGGTCAAATCAAATGTAGAAAGTTTTACGTGAGACCTTCTCCAAAATTTTGGCGGAGAACACCTGCAATGAATCAAGGATTAGAAAAAAAATTGATTGCAAAAATATATGATGCCTTAAGGGTTGCGTCCCCCACCAAAGGCTTCAAAAATTTATTTTAAGTGACCAAATTGATTCCAATCACAAGAGGATGCTAAGAGAAAAAGTCCAAGGCTAGCGGCTGGCCAAAAAGAACGATTGTTTACAGTCAAACCTCCAATGAAAACCCCTAGAAAAACTTCCAAATTTTATTATGAAGCCAAACCTTTGAAATAATTACTTTTGTGCCAAAGGTTTGTGATGAGACCCTCCAAATAATAAATGAGAAACCTACAAAACAAAGAGGGGTTATCCCTTGAAAGATAGATAAATAAAATCTGAAACTCAAAGGGCTTACGACCTTCCAAGATGAAATTACACCACAAAGGCTCTCGGCCTTGCTTAGAAAATAACCCAACTTAAGATCTTATTACAATAAAGTTTTAAAGGATAATTTGCTTAAGGTCAAAGCTTAAGAATTTCTCTCGGAGGCTCCTTCAATGATGCGCAAGAAAAATATCTCGGCTTCTAAGGAACAATAGCTTCCAAAGGCACAAATTGCTTGAGAAGGAAGTCTTCAAACAAGGAGAAGAATTATAATAATATAAAGGCACAAAAATAACAATAAAGAGATTCTATGGGGCACAGTAATAACAATATGGGGAGAACAAGGGTACAACGATATTAATAAGGGATACAACTACAATAGTAATGGAGTAATCACTAGTATTATAGGGACCCAACACTATCTTATTCTCCTTATAGAAGTAGGTCTTTCCCCTATTTAGAGCCTAGCTATGATTAGGTTTCTATTGTACAAGCACAAACTCAATAACATAGATGATCATAGACTTCCTAAGCTAGCTTTAAATTCCAGCCAAAACCACCTAAGCCGTAATTGGGGGTGGCATAAAGACACAAGGGCCTTGTTAAACTATTAGAAGATCAACGAGAATGATGCATTAGAAAACATAAATAACATTAAAGATAAATTTACATCTAAGTTCAAAGAAAAAGTGGCGTGAGAAAGATTTAGTGGGTAAAAGAAAATTAAGTTATTATAAGAAGGTCATTAACCCCACCCTAGAAGATAAAAAATAACTGTCTATTTTAACAAGCACAAAGAAGAAAATTAATATAGCAAATATTAGAATGAATTCTCATGAGTTCCATAGTGAAACATGTCATTGGACAGTTCCTAAAATTCCATGGGTGGAAAGTATCTGCCATATATGTGGGAACATCAAGGATGAAAACCACTTCCTCTAAGAGTGCCCCGCGTACAACCACATTAGATCCTAGTTTCACAATCTTTGTTACAATACTGACATTCCTAGCCTTTTACAATGTCAAAATTATAGTGAGCTCGGGAGGCTTCTCTCCAAACTCTTTCACCATAAGAATAAAATATTAAATCAAAATAAATAATTTATTTCTTTAGGTCCGATAGACTAATCTTTGGTCTCAACGGATGTTAACCACTATCATCATCACTATATTTTTTGTTTGTTTTATGCTTCGCATTTTACTATATTGTAAACATATTCTATCGATCATTATCATTATTTAATTCTTTTACTATATTAATAATTTTAATTCATTTATTACATATTCTTGGGGTTTATTGTTTACTATTATGTAACACTATTATACTAATCATTATCATTATTTAATTCATGATAATTACATGTAAGCCTTCCCCTTTTCTTGGGAATTTCAACTTTTAAAGAAACATTACTTAAACAAAAGAAAATAATATTATGAAATTTCAACTGTTTCAGTAGTCTTCCATTTACCACAGTACAAATTAAATATTTACATCAGTTTCGAAGCATTACATCATGTTACTACTATATTGATAATTTTAATTCATGTTACTACAATATTGTTTGTTTATTTTATGTTTTATGTTTTACTATATTGTAACACTATTTTGTAAGACTATTATACTAATCATTATCATTATTTAATTCATGTTATTACTATATAATAATTTTAAATTCTGTTACGCTATACTTATTCATTTATTTTATGTTTTTTGTTTTTAACTATTTTGTAACACTATTAACTGAATCATTATCATTAATTTAATTCAGTTGTTACATATTATAATTTAATTCATTTAATTACTAATATTAATATCTTTTTGTAACAATATTTATGTTATGTTTTACTATTTTTTAACACTATTTTGTAAGATTATTATACTAATCATTATAATTATTTAATTCATGTTATACTATATTAATAATTTTAATTCATGTTACTACTATATTGTTTGTTTGTTTTATGTTTTTTGTCTTGCTATTATGTAACACTATTATGTAACAGTAGTATATTAATCATTATCATTATTTAATTCATGTTATTACTATATTAATAATTTTAATTCATGTTATTTCTATATTGTTAGGGTTTGCGAATTCCACAACTCTCTCGCCTTCCCGTTTTTTTGGGAATTTCAAATTTTAAAGTAACATTACTTAAACAAAAGAAAATAACATTATTAAATTTCAACTGTTAATAATGTTTCAGTAGTCTTCCATTTACCACAGTACAGATTCAATATTAACATCAGTTCCGAAGCATTACATCATGTTACTTCTATATTGATAATTTTAATTCATGTTACTGTTATATTGTTTGTTTATTTTATGTTTTATGTTTTACTATATTGTAACACTATTTTGTAAGACTATTATACTAATCATTATCATTATTTAATTCATGTTATTACTATATTAATAATTTTAATTCACATTATTGCTATATTATTCGTTTATTTTATGTTTTTTGTTTTACTATTTTGTAACACTATTATACTAAACATTATCATTATTTAATTCATGTTTTTACTATATTAATAATTTTAATTCATGTTATTACTATATTGATAATTTCAATTCATGTTATTACTATATTAATAATTTTAATTCATGTCACTACTATATTGTTTGTTTGTTTTATGTTTATTGTTTTGCTATTATGTAACACTATTATGTAACAATATTATATTAATCATTATCATTATTTAATTCATGTTATTACTATATTAATAATTTTAATTCATGTTATTTCTATATTGTGTGTTTGTTTTATGTTTTATGTTTTTCTGTATTGTAACACTATTTTGTAAGACTATCGTACTAATCATTATAATTATTAATTCATGTTATTACTATATTAATAATCTTATTTCATCTTATTACTATATTGCTTGTTTGTTTTATGTTTGTTTGTTTTACTGTTTTGTAACACTTATACTAATCATTATAATTATTTAATTCATGTTATTACTATATTGTTTGTTTGTTTTATGTTTTACTATTTGTAACACTATTATACTAATCATTATCATTATTTTATGAATTAAATAATGATAATGATTAGTATAATAGTGTTACAAGTAGTAAAACATAAAACAAACAAACAATATAGTAATAACCTGAATTAAATAATTATAATGATTAGTATAAGTGTTACAAAACAGTAAAATGAACAAACATAAAGCAAACAAGCAATATAGCAATAAGATAAAGGAGACTAGCCTTTATATTATTATTGTTAGGTGGGCTGGGTTATATTGTGACTCCTTAGACTCCTATATATAGAAAGGAGGTTTTTTCATTCGAATCATCCAAGAATTGTTCATTTATGTAATGTAAAGGAGGTTTCCCCCTCGAAGAGGCTGAATTCTAAGGCGTTGATCTATCTTTTCTATATTTTTCTTGAGCTGGTTTCATAACATTTGGTATTAGAGCTTTGGATTCTAGGGCTTCACTCCTCCAAATAGGTCATCGTGGAATTCTCGCTATAACGTTTTTCTATGATGTTTTAGAAGCTAAAAAAACCCATTTCAGAAGAGATCAAACTGAATCTCGGGTCCGAATTTTAGAGCTTACATGTAATTATCATGAATTAAATAATGATAATGATTAGTATAATAGTGTTACAAAATAGTAAAATAAAACATAAACAAAATAATATAGCAATAACATGAATTAAAATTATTAATATAGTAATAACATGAATTAAATAATGATAACGATTAGTATAACAATGTTAGAATATAGTAAAACATAAAACATAAAACAAACAAACAATATAGTAATAACCAGAATTAAAATTATTAATATAGCAATAACATGAACTAAATAATGATAATGATTAGTATAATAGTGTTACAAAATAGTAAGACATAAAACATAAAACAAACAAAAAACGAATATAGTAATAACATGAATCAAAATTATTAATATAATAATAACAAGAATCAAATAATGATAATGATTAGTGTAATAGTGTTAGAAAATAGTGCTACAGAATAGTAAAACATAAAACAAAACAATCTATTAGTAATGATATGAATTAAAATTATTAATATAGTAAAACCATGAACTAAATAATGATAATGATTGGTGTAATAGTGTTTACAAATAGTGTTACGAAATAGTAAAACATAGAACATAAAACAAACAAACAATATAGTAACAATATGAATCTAAATGGTTAATATAGTAATAACATAAATTAAATAATGATAATGATTAGTATAATAGTGTTACAAAATAGTAAAAAATAAAACATCAAACAAACAAATAATATAGTAATAACATGAATTAAAATTATTAACATAGTGATAACATGAATTAAATAATGATAACGATTAGTATAATAGTGTTACACAATAGTGTTAAAATATAGTAAAACATAAAACAAGCCAACAATATAGCAATAACATGAATTAAAATTATTAATATCGCAATAAAATGAATTAAATAATTATAATGATTGTATAATAATGTTACAAAATAGTGTTACGTAATAGTAAAAAATAAAACATCAAACAAACAAATAATATAGTAATAACATGAATTAAAATTATTAACATAGTGATAACATGAATTAAATAATGATAACGATTAGTATAATAGTGTTACACAATAGTGTTAAAATATAGTAAAACATAAAACAAGCCAACAATATAGCAATAACATGAATTAAAATTATTAATATCGCAATAAAATGAATTAAATAATGATAATTATTAGAATAATGGTGTTACAATATAGTGTAACATAATAGCAGAACATAAAACATAGAACAAATAAATAATATAGTAAGAACATCAAATAAGATTACTTATATAGTAATAGCATGAGTTAAAGCATGATAATTATTAGTATAATAGTGT
>APFE030242973.1:0-26883 GCA_000404065.3 Pinus taeda
CGTAAAAATACAGCAAGTAAAAGTTAACATAAGCGTACGCAGACGCAAGTATTTATAGGCATCTGAAGGATATCCTATGCGTGCTGTTAAAACTGAAAATAAACAAACTGTCATGCATAATTAAAACAGCAATAACACGTCATGAGCCTGCGTGGGTGAGCTGGAGGTCCTGGTCGTCATGGGCATTGAATCCAGAGTTGGATTATGTCCCCCACATCCTGCGTAACACGGGAAAGTCACCGTTTGAGCTGACGTGACCCAACAGCTTACGCATCACCATTAAGCTGCCTTCGTTGACCGGATCTTGCCCCTGTTTGACCGGAGGTACAGATGACGTGGATGATTGAACAAATGGCACAGGAACCTCGAGAACCTTGATACCTAAGTACCCATGTGGCTCATTTGGCGAAATGGCACGTGGAACCTTGAGAACAACAAAAAGGCTGCAGAATCTCGAGATGGCTGCGGAATCATCAGATAGCTGCGGAATCGGCAGAGAGCTGCGGAATGCCTGTAAATATGTCAAAATCTAAACAAAACAGTCACACATTAGCAAAGCTCACTTGATCATGCTTAATGACATCTAATGTAATGATTTGGGTGGTTTTACATGGAAAATGAGGTGAAGGAGAGAGATAGGTGATGAAAAAAACAGTAGATAATAGTAGATGATGAGGTGTAGGTTAGAGGCTCTACAATACTATTAACAAATGCAAGACTATTCATCGATAATTATAATGAGAGTCAAGGTACCCAATACAATCTAACAAGTGCAAATGAATCAGCTAAAGTCGACACCTAGAAGAATCTATCAATTAGGGGACAATGATGGTTTCCCATTGTTGATAGTGAAGGAATCTGCCACTGATGACTGCAAACCCCAAGGTACTACCAAATAGACTCTTGATATTTGTCCCAGAGCAATGAATCATAGTAGATAGGAAAATATCCACTAGAAGGAAGGCATTAAGGCATCCTTCATCAGTCTACCACGATTGTAACCTGTAGGCCAATAATGTGGAAGGAACTAGATGAAAAATATGTAGTAACCTGACCGAAGCATGTTTCTGATGTACACAAGATGTAGCTAAAAAAAATATGTAGTAACCTGACCAAAGCACGTTTCTGATGTACACAAGATGTAGCTAGCACATGATAGAAATCCTCTAAACCAATAATGAAAGTTGACACAGAGGCGAGGAATCCACTAATCGGGTCAAATGGAAACCAAGGCACTGCACAAATCCCAATGTGTGATAATGAATGTTGATGTCAAACACAAGGGAAACCACTCAGTCAAATACCCATGATACTGATCGATGTTGAGCACAAGGTGACCTATCAATAATGAAAATAGGGCCAGGGTATGGCTCTATGCCTACCCTCAGAGCAATATGTCGTCGTCGATAAGGACAAGACCCACCAGCAAGAAGTCAATGGAGACCTTCTCAAATCGGAATGAGCAAAGGACCAATACAACTGATGTGATGACAAACATGACACTGACAACCAGGGATGGCCATTTGAAAAATAGGTCAAGAGACACTGCGGAGAGGCCAACTCAGGCTTACTTCCCTTGAAAAAAAGTGACTCAATGATGACCATATGGCAACATATGATAACTCTGTATAAGTTTTTCATGCAGGAGGCATGAGAGAACTCTCCATATGACTGTAAGATGTAACCAATCAGAGGAGAAATAACTCAATAAAAAGGTTAAGGTGTACCTAAATCAAACTAAATCCCACCCAAAATGGAGTAGAGAATTTCTTTTGAGTGCTTTGTTGAAGGGTGACACGAATAACTCTAGCTGCCAACAATATATGGAAATGTTGTCCCGTTCCCACTCTTTTTTGGAATATATAATTCTTTTTTGTATTTTTCTTTAAGATTGAAAAAGAATAAAATAGTGCTATAGTACAGTGGAAACATCGAGTGTCAGAGAAATAGATGATCTAGTTCCTGGGATAGGAACACTCCTATGCTCAATTCAGGGAGGCGAAACTGGTTAAGGACACTCAAAGGGATGTTCCTTCCACAGGTCAAAGGATGTGTCAAGTTGCAGAAGCTAAGTGATTGCATGGTTGATTTTGCAGAAGACATGGTCAAATAAGTGGCTTAAACCTGAGTCCAAGTGAAGTCGGCTCAAGGCCAAAAGTTGCAAATAGTCAAAATGCAATGTAACAATACAACTAAACACAAATGAGCCTCTAGGGTATAAGGCTCGAAATAAGCATAGAAATAAGGAGAATGTATCTTCAACACACAAGTCATGGCAGGACTAAAGAGGACTCCCGAGCCTACTCAGTATAACAGCATGGGCAACCAATGTCAGTGAGGTTCTAACTACGATGCCCATGTAAATGATGGCTCTCCCATCGCATCATGATTTAAAAATCAGTGAGTGAACATGGTTTTCTAACCAAGACACGATGGGGTTGACCCTATGGCTAATGTATCATTGAACGGAGGTTAGTATGCAATATGCAATGGAAAAAATTGTTTCCCTAACTTATATACCAGTAAGTGAACGATAGCTCCCATGATGAGTCAGCAATCATGGGCCCAAAATAAGATCTCAAAGAAGTGTCCAAAATATCTTAAAACAATAACCCATTCTCGACAATCCAAGCCGACAAGTCAAAAAATTCATGAGACAAAAAATCAAGTTTTGAGAAAACATTTTGAAATTTCAAAGCTATATATTGACTTTTAGACTCACAAATTTTTCATCGTTGTTTGGAAAAAACTGTGGATCAAAAAAGGAGCAAACTTTCCTCTAAAGAATTCGATGGTTCAAATTGCGCCAATGTTACCAGGTAACCGTCAAACCATACTTGCAATGTTTTATGATACTTTTTAAAAATTTTTATTAAGTTTTGACTGTGGGAATTCATGTTAAAAAATCCAACTTTGTGTACACATGGGTTGGCATTGACCAACCCACATATACGATGGCTCTACACGTGACTGTATGTAAAGGAAACTCACTTGTTCATGAGTTGAAATTCAAACACAAAATCTAACGGTTGAAACTCATTTCTTTTTAGGATGACCATCACATGGATAGAGAGAGAGCATACCAAACTTTATAATGAGGTAATGAATGACCAAAATGCACTAGATGCATTGAGAGGGTGTGTCTTGTTTAAATTATTCAAAATGTCGAACATGAAAGCCAACACATACCTGCTCGAATCATTGATCCAGTACTGGAGTGTAGAGAATGATGCTTTCATGATATATCAGATGCCTCTTAGGATTGAGGTGGAAGACATCTACTTTATTACAGGCCTCTCTCGAAAAGGGGAGGTTGTGCATTCAACTGGAAGGACACGGAGCAGTATTTTAGTAGAAGGCTATGTACATATATATTGTCCTCGGTATCCAGAAAATATTGGAAGTCAGATTCCAATCAAACACGTGGATAGCTTATCTCTGAGGATTCTACTATTTACCATTGCCAGGTTAAACAAATTAGCTTCACTACATTAGGCCTCATGGGTGTCCATGAGCCTGGCAGTGGAATGCCTAACCACGGTTTTCAATTGGTGCACACATCTTCTAACCAACATGAAGAGCTAGTTGACCTCCATTCAAAAGGGTCAGACAAAAAATTGGATATGGTAGGTGGGTTGACTTAATGAAACACCTTGGAGGCAGGGACGTGCCGAGGATGACTTTCAATGATGAGTTTTTTGTCTGGTGGGACCAACAAAACATCACTGTCGATGAGTACCCATATGCTGGTATGTATTTCCGAGGAGATCCAGACTTGGTGCTGCCACCAAATGTAGAATGGGGAGACATAGGCAATAATTTTTTAGGTTTTGTCAATTTAAAAAAAAAAATCTTTTCTAAATATGAAATGAACTAAGAAATATTTTTGATGGGACAAAATACTGACAAAATGATCATACTCCAAATGTGGCTCCAGTGAGACCACATGGATTCCCGTGGCACAGGCATCATAGAAGAGGTGCCAAAGAGGCAGTGGCTAAGATAGAGAGGGTCCTATATGCAGTCCAAAGAAATATGGGGAGATCAGCTCACCAGGTACTAATGATAGCCATAGAGGACCTACCTGAGGATATGCAGTGCCACGTGGTAGGAGTACCACGGGACTGGGTCCACATACTTCGGCACGTGGCCAATGAAATAGTTAACTTCTTAGCCTCTCATCCTAAGGTAGGTCGATAGACATACTGGATATGATTATGGCCATTTATTCTAAATTTTGTATATTACTTTTTGAACACTTTATGTATACACAGGAAATTTTATGATATATATACAGATCCAAATTTTTTATGTTTGCTTAATTTGATGAATGATTGATATGCCAATCTAATGCTTGATTAGCGATAGAGTCCACTAATGAATTATCAGATCGTGGAATGTGCACATATGTAATATAAATAAATAATCACTACAACACCCTCACTCTAAAAAATTGGCGATAGAAATAAGGATCACAAACCAGATAAATGTTATTTAATTGTGACACGACCCGCTGCGAGTTAAGATACACTACCAACGAATCAATTCCATAAGAAATTGCTTTGGATAGTAAATTAATAACGGTAGTATATTCGGAAATATTATTTGAATCAGGACTAATACATACTCCCCTTGATACCATCAATTGACCATACAGATAATAAATCACCCAAGTTGTGGAAGCAAGATTCCAAGTGTACCAACTAGCACCATCAGCGAATCCAAAATATATCAAGTCATTCATCAATACATGCCAAAGCAGATAAAAAAATGTCGATATCACAAAATTCCCAACAAATATGTACAAAAATACAATATATACAAACAAGCAATTGTTGGCCCAAAAGCTAAGAAAAATACTTCTTAAGGTAGAGCCCATCTGGGGGCTCCGCCAGCTTGTTCCTAGAGTTGTTTATAGGTACAGTTTTTGAGCTAATTGACATATGACCTTCGGCAGATAACTGTGCTAGAGCGAAAGGGTTTGAAGCTATACAAACATCACTAGTAAGCAGATTGGAGAACCTAGATTCAAATTCATGCAAATGAGGACAAAAATATGAACGGTGATTTAAATATTCCCAAGGTTGATCTATACCCATCGTCACTTCTAAAATTGCTTCATCTAATGGTAGAATTGTATCTAAGCAATCCAGAGTAGAAGTGGAGTCAAGGGTCCAAGTTAGAGCCACATCACCATGTAACTCCTCTTCTGATAAAGGAGTGGGATGGTTATATGTAGAGTCAACGATAGATTGATAGCTAAGTTCTTCTACAGAAATAGGAAATTCCATTCCACTAACCTGCCCTCCATCTAATGTGGTCGTAAATGAAGGTAAGTTCCAAGGATCTGAAAAATAATGAGTTTGAGAGAAATCTTTCCATGAAGGCTCCTTGGAGGATGAAATTGCATCGATTCTAGCTATAAGAGGGGGAAGATCAAATACACCCAGAAAGGAAGAGTACATCCCAACTCCTTAATTCTCTATAGGTTGATGGGGATTATCCACGAATGGAACATTAGAATCCAAAGTTGCACGAGAGTCACCTGGAGAATAATCTAACTGATCAATTTTAACAATTCTCCCCTCATGATGAAAGCAAAGGATGCATAATAGAGATGAGACTATGGCATCCATCTCATAAATCCATTTCCTTCCTAAGAGGAGGTTGTAATCCAGGTTGGCATCAATGATTTCTACCTCAATAGTAATGACTTTTCCTCCAACACATATAGGAAAAGTTTGGATAATTCAGTGTTGCCTATGAGAATGACCATCAAATGCTATTAAGAGAGTGGGTGAAGAAATAGTTGAAGGTGAACCAATGACCTTCCAACATGACATAGACATTACGCATGTGGAAGTTCCCTCATCTATAACTATTTGAAAAATATTGGCTTTTCAGTAAGTGGACTTTATTTGGAAAGCCATATGATGAGGAAGTCTCTTTTTGAAATTCAACATGTCAAAAGTGAGCATTAAAGAATTTTTTGGATCTACTACCCCAATCACCAAAAGCAAAGCACTTCTCTGAGGAGGACATGACTAGAGTACCTCCAATGTAGACATAGCGCAAGTACTTTGAGCCATATGTTCTACAATTGAGTAGTTTTGGGCTACCCTAGCATTATGGTTAAAGGTCGAGCACTTTGCGGAACCTTTCGGTATCCGAGGTATAGATTCAATAGAGGGTCACTCAATATGAAGCGGGTCTGTGGATTTGGGAACATAATTACCCTTAGATGTTTTTGTTTCACCATAATCGCATGCTCGTGTGGCAACGTTGACATGAGAGTTCATCATATAAACATTTGAGGAATTTTCCCCTTCCTAGTTACTCCCTGTAGAGGTACCAGCATTCAAGTTCACACTAGCAAATAATTTTTTCCCTTGGGGAAAGGGTTAGTCAATATAGCTTGGGAGCTAGAGGACCCTTGTTGCACTAACAAGTGCTGAGCATCCTGAATCTTAGGGCAGAGATGAGTCAAATGATCCCCATTGCATAACTTGCATGGAAATTTAACCTTCTTTTTGGATTCTTTTCCACCCTCACCGGCACCGCTGCCAGGCTTGTTCACACTACCCTTCCCTTCCCGGTTCTTATTTTTACCTCATCCCTTCTTCTTCCCATCAGATTGTTGATTTCCTTTGGGGTTAGAAGTCTGGATAGCATTAATGGAGGTAGGTTGGCAAGGTGAAGGTGTAGATAGTGCTACCCGGTTAGAAGTAGCAGTTTGTAGAGACAAGTGTTGCAATTGGTTCAAAAGGTTCACCATATTCACATCAATTGATCCAACTATACCATCGGCGTGAGGGTTTGGCTTTGGTTTGGCTAAATCAACCTTGGATATAGGAGAATTAGGTAGGATTTTTTGAAGAGTTCGAGACTGAGAATATATCAGTTCTAATTGTTGGGCTCAAAAAATAGCCTGCTCTTCTGAATAAACACTGGAAAGAGAAACATCCTTGGAGATCTCAAGTTGTAAATATTTGAGGAACCATTCGAGATGAAACTCTGGTGGAATTTTGACTTCGATAAGCCTATTTCTCTATCTCCATTCCTAGATATTATACAAAATGTCAGTTGCCATGTCTTGATGAAAATTGGCCAGAAGCTCAGTTTCGGCTTCATAGTGGACAGGAAACTAAAAATGGTTCAAGAAAATATTATCCAAATCAGAAAAAGAAGTAAAGGTGCCCCCTGGCAACTCTATATACCACTTGGCTACATTCCCTATTAAGGTGAGCTGAAATAACCTCAACCTAATCGAATCATCGATCAGGGAGTTTGATGGGCACCATAAATGGAATGTGGTCACATGGTCTCCCAGGTCTTCACCATTCTTCCCTTCGAATTTTGGAATATCCGATGGAAGTTTATTTGGGACCGAATGCCAAGCTATGTTGTACCTAATTGGATCATTTTTCAAATTAGTCAAGTCTGGCAAATTAAGCGTGGCTAGAAAAGGAAGTCCAGGAGGACCTTGGGAATTCCATCTGGACTGGGTGAGGTTCCCATAGGTCTGAAAAGAATGACCTGGATTTTAGAAGGCAACATGTTTCCCAAAGTAACTTGTAGAAACTATTGAACCAAAGGTTGAACCTTGGGGTCCAGCAAAACTCAAAGTTTGACCAACTCCTGCCAAAAATCCTTCATAACCGGTGAATTTACCCCCTAACAAAGTATTGAAAGGAGCTGATAGCCCATGATAAGGTTTCCAAGCATTAGCAAAAGGTGAAAAACTTTGAAATGAATTAACCGAGAAATGACACATTCCATTCTGGGTTGTGTAATATTCTTTCCATGACTAGCCCACGTATTTAACCAGGGGGTTAGAGGGGGGGCGCAACCCCCCCTTCATTGCATCTATTGTGTAGCGGGTGGGGTCACAAGGGATTTGAGGGTACTCGTAACCCCACTTTATGGGGTCCGGGGTAGCCCCCAGAAAATTTTGGTTTTGGACCCTATGTTAGGTTGGGTGGACCCACCTATAATTTTGTGCATGATTTCTGCACATGTTTTTTTGGATGCAATGGCTTTTGGTCCATGGTTTTGGACATGATGGTTTTCATTCCATGGTATTAGATGCTTCGGCATGTATAAATATGTATTGTAACATTAAAAGGAACATAATGAAAAATCAAGCTAGTAGTCCCAGTTTTGGGATCCAGGGGAAAATATTTGTGTATATGTGTTTTATGTGTTATGCTCTCGCATGGTTTATTTTCTGTCTTTTAGAATTCATATGCAGGTAATTTTCGTACGACATTAAAACCTACATTTGATATCAGAGCTATTTTGGCTTCAAGGGGACGCCTTTGTTGCTTAGGGTTTTAACCCAGACCTGTGGTAGACCCTGTTTTGTGGGAGATCTGCGAGATTGATTCTGGTGGTGAAAGAAGATGGTGAGCAGTGGAAAGATAGAGACCGAGAAATTTAATAGTCAGTGTTTTGAGTTGTGGAAACTCAAGATGGAGGATCTGTTGGTGGATAAGATCAGTGGATCATGGTAGATCCAGGAACTAAACCAATGAGAGTGTCCTATGAAGAATGGAAGAAGTTGGATCAGAAGGCAAAGAGCACAATACAATTATGTGTCTCAGATTCAGTATTGATGATATGATAATCACCCTATGAGTGGCATCAGTTGAAGTTTTATTAAACAAAAAGTATTACAGACTCATGTGATGGTGTGCATTCTGTGTTATTTAAGCAACGAATCAATCAGATTGCCAATACACAAACATTTTAAATGGAAATACAATAGAGAAATACAACAGGCAACCACAAAGACACAAGCAATTTTAGTAAGGAGTTCACACTATTCTCTAGGGCTACGTCTCTGGTCTAGCTTTCAATGGTGGCCTTGTTTTATTGTGTCTTTATACAGAGAATTACAATACAGGGACTCAATGTAAGTTCTCCTGAAGTAGTTTTTTCTTGGCAGGGTGGTTCTTGGATTCCCCAAGCCACTGGAGTACACAGTCTCTTCTTCCCACAAACTCTATGACCTTCTGGTCTATAGTGGTAAGAGCCCAACGTGGTGCTTATCCCGAATAGATCCCTCTATGGGGTGGCTCAAATCTCTTAAGCTTGGTGGTGCTCGATGCTGCCACTGCGTCAGCTCAGCCGTCTGTCTCTTACTGCTTTTCTCTTACTTTACTACCTTCTTCTCTGTGTATTCTGTCCTCCTCTTGGGATTCTTGTCTTTTCCTTTGTCTCTTGGACCTCACTCTGACCTGAGTTGTGTATTTTGTCTCTATTCATGGCTTTTAGTCATTCGTTTCCATGCCTGTTCAGTTCCTCTTCCGCCTCTGTGGATTCACCTTTTGCAGCTGTGCTTGGAGTTCCCTGTTCGACATCAGCATGAACGCTCAGGGGGTGGCCATGTGTCCCGATCTGAACAGTGCTAGCCTACTCGTTGGTTCATTTCTTTAGTTACATCGTGGATGCGTTCTTCCTCCACCGTGGCGGTCAAATAGATTCCACATCCCTTTAGAACATGCCTTAATTCCCTATCCATTCCACTTCCTCCATCAGGCACAATCTTAGTTGTCCAATCTAGGCTCCTTCGGATCCAACTTCATATGCACGTCCCACGTGGTTAACTTGCTCGATCGATAGGGTGTGATCAACGGTGGTTTTCTATCACCTCTACCGTCACGCATCGATTGTTGAGTGGGATCACTCCACTCTTCTCCAAAACCGTTTACCATTTGAGGGCGCCCCAATCAATAGCACTGGTTTCCAGAGTGCGGGTCCTGCCTTTGTCCTTTTAGCACTTTTTTTTCTCCGCCCATGGTTCTCTGGCTCCCAATGTGATCAAGTGCTTAAGGCTCCTCCATTTCGACCTTGTTCGTCCAACGATGCACAATTACGCGCCTCGAAAAATCACCTCATTTTCCTGATCCAGGGCTCCCAGAGGCTACTTTGACCTCCTGCACAGTCTCCATGGGCCTCGGTTAGCACACTTTGACTGAGGTCCTCATCGTTCCACACTGGCTGCCATTGCCACTGGTTCAAGGTGTTTTTGATCATTGTTTTTGGAATTTTTAGAGATTCGTCCCGACCTGATACAGTCATGGTTCTTTGCCAGTCTTTAATGGATCCAATTTGGATCATGGCCTTCATATTGAAAGAGATTTTTGACCACCAAAAGTTGGCTTTCTTCAAGCATCGACTAAGTGAGGAAATTGATGTCTCACTTGCCCAATCTCAATCCACTTCG
The DNA here is from genome assembly GCA_000404065.3 of Pinus taeda. Classification (NCBI taxonomy): domain Eukaryota; kingdom Viridiplantae; phylum Streptophyta; class Pinopsida; order Pinales; family Pinaceae; genus Pinus; species Pinus taeda. The sequence goes on from APFE030242973.1 coordinate 10,229, forward strand.
CACTGCTTGGCTTTGAATCTTTAAGCCCAATCTTGAGGTATTCCACTTGTCCACTGCGCATCATCTTTACCTTCCTATCCATCATTGTGTCTTCTCGTAATTCATTAAGATATTCAGGTAGCAGGTCATCAACATAAGGTAATTGACTCTGCTCTTCAAGGTCCTTAATCATTGAAGGTTCAAACAACCTCAAGCAATATGCGTTCACGACTGTGTAGATGTGCATCTAAGCTGGTAGATCAAGGCGAAAAGCATTTTCACCAATCTTCTCAAGTATCCTGAAGGGTCCATACCTGATAGGTTTTAGCTTTTTACTTTCACCTTGCATCTTGTCCTTACTGATATACAACCAGACTTGGTCTCCAACATGAAAACTATGCTCCATCTGATGCTTATCATGCCTAGCCTTGTACTTGGCCTGACTCTTTTCCAGTTGTTCCTATACTGCCTAGTGGATCTCTTGGATCTGTTCAATGAACCTAGTTGTCTTGTCCACATCATTGTGTCTATCAACCATGGTATATTTACCAAAGACAAAATTCAAAGGAGACCTTGGTATGAAACCAAGACAGGTCTCAAAAGGATATCTTTGTGTAGAAGAGTGTTTCGCTCTATGGTAAGCATGCTGCACATAACACAAGTTTTCATCCCAGAGCTTAGGGTGTTTGTTGTAATATCCTCTCAGTAACTGGATCATCGTCCTATTAACTACTTCTGTTTGTCCATCTGTTTGTGGATGAAAAGTTTTACTTTTCATTAATTTGGTGTCCATTAGTTCCCACAGACTTGACCAAAACTTCCCTACAAATCGGGTGTCTCGATCAAATACAATAGAAGTGGGTAATCCAAAATGAACCCATACATGTTCAAAGAACAATTTTGCAGTTTGTTCAGTTGCAATTTGTTAACTACAGGGTATCAAAATACACATTTTGCTAAACCTATCCACAACAACATATAGATAATCATGACCTTTCCTAGATTTAGGTAGTCCTCCAATAAAATCCATGGAAATGCTTTCCCAAGGGTGAGAAGGAACTGGCAATGGAGTGTACAAACCTAGTTTTCTGTTGTTGGGATTTATTTTCGCACACATAGCACATCCCTTTACATATCTAGAAACTGTCTTACTCATTCTTGGCCAATAGCAGAACCTTTGCAGCTGTGCAACTGTTTTACTTACCCCAAAGTGACCTGATATCAGAGAAGTGTGTGCTTCCCTAATTATCTTTACTCTCTCAGTTTGTGGAATGTATAGTTTCCCACAATGATATAAGAGTCGGTCCTTCATGTGATAGTCCAATTCTTCTATTCTTTTTCCTTGACTCAAAGTTGCATATACATCTTTAAAATCCATATCCTGAGCATATTGTTCTATGTAGCTTTCATGCATCACATAATTATGCTTAAGTATGGTAGATGCATTTATAATGGGTCTAGATAACATGTCTGCAACCTTGTTATGCATGCCCTTTTTATATCTGATGACTAAATGAAACTGTTGTAGGAAACCCATCCATCTGTAATGTCTTGATTGTTGTAACTTAGTTTGAGAGTGTAGATATTGTAGTGGTTGATGATGAGTATGTATTATTGTTTCTTTGCCCATTAAGTAATGTTTCCACTTTTTTACACTCTGAACTAATGCATACAATTCTTTATTATATGTAGGATAGTTAACTACTGTAGGATTAAAAGTCTCATAATGATAACATATGGATTTACTGTGCTGTGTCAACACTGCTCCCATGGCATAGTCACTGGCATCAATTTGGATCTCAAAGGGTCTTTGTAGATCTGACAGTGATATTACCGGTGCTGTACTAATCTTTTCTTTCAAGGTGTTGAAGGCTTTTTGCTATTTTCCTCCCCACTGAAGCACCTTGTTCAATCCTGTCAAGGCATGTAAGGGAGCTGCAATTGAGGAAAATTTGAAATGAACTTCCTCCAATATTGTGTTGCTCCTAAGAAGCTTCTCACTTCTGTAGTAGACTTGGGTTTAGGCCAGTTTACAATGACTGCCACTTTAGAGGGATCTATTTTCAATTTACCTCCCCTTACCATATGAACCAAATAATTTACAGAGGTTTTACCAAATTCACATTTGGAGAGTTTAACATAAATTTTTTCTCTTTTCAAAACATCTAATGTCTGCTTAACATGACTTAAATGTTCTTCCCACATTTTATTAAAAATCAGAATGTCATCTAGATATACAATAACAAAATCATCAAGAAAAGGTCTGAGTAAATCATTCATTAATCTCATGAAAGTAGTAGGGGCATTGGTCAAGCCAGAAGGCATAACCAACCATTCATACAATCCCTACTTTGTTTTGAAAGCAGTCTTCCACGCATCTTGATCTGTAACCCTGACCTGATGGTATCCACTGTGCAAATCCAACTTGGTGAAATAAACAATGTCCTTCAATTGATCTAAAAGATCATCTATGCAAGGAAGGGGATAATGATTTTTTATTGTTATCTTGTTCAGTGCTCGGTAGTCAATGCACATTCTCCACAAGCCATCTTTCTTTCTCACCAAAAAAATTGGTGACCCACATGGTGATGTGCTAGGCCTGATGAACCCTTTCTTGAGCAACTCTTGCCCCTACCTCTTGATTTCAATGTTTTCTAAAGTAGACAACCTGTACATCCCAATGTTAGGAAATGGAACATATTCCTGCAAAATAATGTCATGTACTATTCCCTTTTTGGGTGGCAGACCTTTAGGTTCTTGGAACAAGACATCATATTCTGAAACAATATTTCCTATATCAGCTTGCTGATCAGCATTACAACCCTCAAATACATTGGTTTTATCAGGTTTCTTTTCCTTTACAACCATTAGTAGGAACTGTTTGCATGAATTTATCATTCTTTTCATCTGTCCTGAGTTTATGAGAGTATAATTATTCTTGAGCTTGTGAGCTCTCACAAAGTATTTGATTCCACCTTTAACAAGTAGATACTTGTTCTTAGCTATATAGACAATATCCTTTCTATCATACAAGTAAGGACTTCCTAAAAAAAATCCACATATATCCAAAGGAATTACATCTAACTCAACCTCATCTACAAATGCTGACCCAAAAGAAAACTTGAGTTTGCATTGTCTAGTAACTTGTAGTTGTGCTTTATCGTTCAACCATTCTAACGGGTATGGTTTCTTATGAGGTGTAGTTGTTAATCCCAATTTCTTTACAATTGCTTCAGAAATTAGATTCACTTGTGAGCCACTATCAACCAAAGTATCAATCTTTTGATTTTTTGAAACAACCCGAATATGGAAAAGCTCATGTCTTTTTCTCTCATGTTCTTCATCAATAACAAATTGAGCAGAATTACTAGTAGATGCTTCAGAATTCTTACCTTTTATACCTATGGCTACAATGATTGTTTCATCTCCCGAGTCTGACCCCAAATCTTTCTGAATAGCTGCAAACAACTCTTCTTCTTCTTGCCCTCGGACTTCTTAGGTCTCAACTCTGGATGCAGAATCCAATAGTTGCTCATCATCATGCCCATCCTTTTTACAGTGAGTGCATGAAGCTTTGCTTTTCTGTGCAGTGTTAGCCTTCCTTTCTTTCCACTTCTGCTTTCTTTTCTCCTTGCCCTTACTTACAGTGGGTTGGGATGGTCCCCCAACTTTTGGATTTCCATTCTTTCCTCTAGCTTCTAGATGAGTAGCTTGTACAGATACCTCATCTATACTAGTGGGATTAAACATGAGGATGGTATGCCTCATGTAGCTGTGTAGACCACCAATGTACTTCAAAAGAGTTTCTGGTGAATCTAATGAGATACCCAACATCAATGTTCTCTTTCTGAACTCTTGAGTATACCCTTGCACACTTTACCCTTTCAACTGCCAAAGTGTTTGCCAACTCATCATGGCTTGTTGCATGTAGGCCAATGGATAGAACTGATTTTTGATTGCAACAACAAATTCACTCCAGATAGAGATGGTCTTACCATCCTTCTTCATACGGCTTGGGTTCTGCCTTCCCACCAAACCAAGGCTGTGCCTTCTAGGCGTAAGCTTGCCAGCTGAATCTTACTCTTGTCCAAATCTATGTTTTGTACCCTACAATACACATCAATTTGTCTAATCCAATTGTCCAACTTTTCATCATTTAGCTCTCCATCATATATAGGCAAATCAAATTTAACATCTAGTTTAATCAAAGATGCTTTCTTATTATGCATAGGGCTATTAGGAGGTGTAGGAAAGCTTTCTTCTTTCCCTTTTGAGTGGACATAGGAATGAGATTCATCTTCTTCTTCATCTTGCTTCAAGCTTGATGAATCTTCATCCTTATGCTTTCTAAAGTCCCTATACATTTCCTCTACCATGGACTTTATAGCTAGGAAACCTTCTATGAATTGAGGATCTGGCCCTATAGAACCTTCCTCTGACATTGTCTTCTGAGAATAGACTCTCCCAATTTCAGGGTTAGTTTCCACCAACTCTCCTTCTCCTAATTTGAGCTTTGATCTAGTGGGCATTCACAGCTAAACCAACACAAGCTTGTCTAACCTTATAGCCTACAGCTCTTATACCACTTGATCTGATAATCACCCTATGAGTGACATCAATTGAAGTTTTATTAAACAAAAGGTATTACAGACTCATGTGTTGGTGTGTGTTCTGTGTTATTTAAGCAACGAATCGATCAGATTGCCAATACACAGACATTTTAAATGGAAAGACAGCAGAGAAATACAGCAGGAAACCACAAAGACACAAGCAATTTTAATAAGGAGTTCACCCTATTCTCCAGGGCTATGTCTCCAATCCAGCTTTCACTGGTGGCCTTGTTTTATTGTGTCTTTATACATAGAATTACAATACAGGGACTCAATGTAAGTTCTCCTGAAGCAAGTTTTGCTTGGCAGGGTGGTTCTTGGATTCCCCAAGACACTGGAGTACACAGTCTCTCCTTCCCACCAGCTCTGTGACCTTCTGGTCTACAGTGGTAAGAGCCCAACGTGGTGCTCATCCCGGATAGATCCCTCTATGGGATGGCTTGAATCTCTGAAGCTCGGTGGTGCTCGATGCTGCCGCTGTGTTAGCTAGGTCCTCTATCTCTTCCTGCTTTTCTCTTGCTTTACTGCCTTCTTCTTTGTGTATTCCATCCTCCTCTCAGGATTCTGGTCTTTTCCTTCATCTCTTGGACCTCACTCCATCTCGACTTGTGTATTCTGTCTCTATTCATGGCTTTTAGTCATTTGTTTCTGTGCCTATTCGGTTCCTCTTCTGCCTCTGTCGATTCGCCTTCTGCAACTACGCTTGGAGTTCCCTGTTTGACATCAGCATGAATGCTCAAGGGGTGGCCACGTGTCCTCATCTGAACAACATCAACCTACTCCGGTTCATTTCTTCAGTTACGTCATGGATGCTTTCTTCCTCCACCATGGCAGTCAAACGGATTCCACATCCCTTTAGAACGCAGCTTAATTCCCTGTCGATTCCACTTCCTCCATCGGGCGCAATCTCAGCCGTCCGATCTGGGCTCCTCTAGATCCAACGTCATACGCACGTCCGCATGGTTGACTTGCTTTACTGATGGTGCGCGATCAACGACGGTTTTCTCTCACCTCCACCACCACGCATCGATCATTGAGTGGGATCGCTCCGCTCTTCTCCAAACCGTTTACCATTTGAGGGCACCCTGATCAATACCACCAGTTTCTAGAATGTGGTTCCCACCTTTTTCCTTTTAGCGCTTTTTGTTTCTTCACCCATGGTTCTCTGACACCCAACATGAACGAGTGCTTAAGGCTCCTCCATTTCAGCCCTATTCACCCAGTGATGTGCGACGAGGCGCTAATCACACATCAAAAATCACCTCCTTTTCCCAATTCGAGGCTCCCACAGGCTACTTTGACCTCATGCGCAGTATCCATGGGCCTCGGTCAATGCGCTTTGACACAGGTCCTTGTCATTCCATGCTGGCTGCCATTGCCACTGGTTCAGGGTGTTTTTGATCGTTGTTTTTGGAATTTTTAGAGATTCATCCCAACCTGATACAATCATGGTTCTTTGCAAGTCTTTAATGGATCCAACTCGGATCAATTGCTAAATGTATCAGGGGAAGCTATGGTGAAGGATTTTTGGGACAAGTTAGGGACTTTGTACCAATCTAAGTCTCTAGTGAATAAATTGTTCCTTCGGAAAAAGTTGTATAACCTGAGGATGAAAGATGGAGACTCAGTGATAGAGAATCTAAATGCATTTAATATGGTGGTAAGTCAGTTAGCATTTGTTGATATTAAAATTTCAGATTAAGATAAGTGCATCAATTTGTTGTGTTCTCTACCAGATTAGTGGGATAGTCTAGTTATTGCAATAGGTAGCAATGCAACTACCTTTCAGTTTGATGAAATAGTCTCCGCGTTGCTAACGGAGGAGATGAGATGGAAAAATATGGAGATCTAGAATGGTGATGCCTTGTCTGTACGAGGACGGTCCCAGAACAGAAACAAAAATAAGTCATCAAGTGGGAGATCTAAATCAAGAGGGAGATCTAAATCTCCAGGAAAACCTGTTAAGGTGGTGTGTTGGAAATGCAGAAAGGAAGGGCACTACAAAAGGAACTGTAAATATAAAGCTCCTAAAAAAGGAAAGGGATCTGATGATGCTCCTTCTACAGAGGCAAAAATCACCTCATATGAAGGTGGGGATGTGTTCTTGTTAAGTTATGGTATGTTCTATGCTTATAACAATTTACTTCTTTTTCTTATTATATTCCACAGATTAGCAATCATATGTACATAAAGTAAAGTGCAAATAGAACATTAAACAATCAACAGAAAACAAGCCAAGACAAGAGACACAGGATGTGGCAGCTAGCCAGGGACAAACCCCACAATGTGTGGGGAAACCCTTTGATCAAATCTTCTTTTATCTTCAATAATTCAGCAGAGAGAAATAGTACAATAAATATGATTCATATTAGCAATAGCAAACCCTAGATCAGTAGCATTAGCATTAGCGGCTTCATTATCAAAATAAGGCAGATGATATCTCACAAACCATTCGTTGGATTGACTTCATTCCACTACCAAAAGTTGTGTATTTTGGAGGAGATCCAGATCGACCTATAGCATAGTTCCAAAGAGGAGATCTTCTAGTCCATGTAGGTCAATATTTACTTCTGTAGTTGCAGCTTCAGTTTCAGCAATTTCCAGCTTCAAACTAGGGTAGTCGATATCTTGCAAATCGTTGATCGAATTGACTTCATTCTACCACCAAAATTTGCAGCTTTCAGAGGAGATCCAGATGGACCTATAGTGTAGTTCTAAAGAGGATATCTAATGGTCAACACTAGTCAAACTTTAGATCTACAGTTGTAGCTTCAGGTTCAACAGCTTCTAGCTTCACATGTGTGAGAGAGAGACCCTTTTCTGTGCAGTAGAGAAGAGACTCATTTTCCATAGTAGAGAGAGAGAGATGTGATGAGATGAGTGAGTCCAAATGAGGAATATTCCTCTTATATTTATACATAACATTGGTGTTTGAATAGATGCGACTGTTGGGCTTCTGAGCCTACATGAGTTGTAGGTCGGCTTGATAATAATTCCATAATCAAAATAAATTCATATCTCCATGAATACTTATCGAAATTGGGTGATATTTATATCAATCCTACACCTATCAATGAGAGGAATCTAATAAAAATATTATCAGCCATGAGTAAGATGACCCACATGAATTTTTTCCCTAGTTGCCAATTTTAACGCTCCATCTCAACTAGGGAGAACTTCATCTGTAATCTATCTATTAGTCGTTACTATTCATCCATCAAATGCACTACTTTGTACAGTCTATCCCCTAACCTACTCTGCTCTATTCTTCCTATTCTGCTTTGTCTTGTTCTACCCTGTACTGATTTGTATTGTTTTGTCTGTTCTGCTCTACTCTTGCATTGTTTTGTTTTGCTCTACTTTTGTCCGAATTATGAAGAAGAAGAAATGATCGAGGGTGTATCATACTGACTCAAAGTCAGTCTCAGAGTATGTACCACTGGTCTCAGACCAGTCTCAACCAACTCAAAGTCAATGTCATAGTGAGTACAACTCCACTGGTCCTAGACCAGTATCATCCTCCATTGACTCAAAGTCAGTCTCAAAGTGCATACCACTGGTCCCAGATCAGTCTCAGCCAACCTGAAGTCATCTTCATAGTAAGTACCACTCCTACCACTGGTCCCAAACCAGTATCGCAGTCTTAGAGAGTGTACCACTAGTCCCAGACTAGTCTCAACCGACCCAAAGTCACCGTCATAGTATGTACCACTCTCACTGGTCCCAAACTAATATTGCATTGACATGAAGTCAATCTCAGAGTATGTACCACTGGTGCTAGACCAGTCTCAACTAACCCAAAGTTAGCGTCATAGTATGGTACAACTCCTACCACTTGTCCCAAACCAATATCATTGATCTCAGATCAATGGAGGTCATCCTAGCATAGGGAGTATGGTAGATACAATGATACATCCATCGGTACTACTATGGTCCCTAACTTCATTTTCGTACTTATTGATCAGATGAGAGGTACTTCCCATGAGTCCCAGACTGCATGGGTAGGATGCCTTGACAAGAAAACTAATCAATCCTGTCCTCACAGGAGAACACATCAATCCTGCTACAGTAGCCATGGAGAACAAATCAATCCAGGTCGCCATGGAGAACACATCAATCTAGGCCTCACAGGAGAACTAATCATCCTGCTACACAAGAGAGCAAATCATCATGTTCCACAAGAGAGTGAATCATCTTGTCCCACAAGAGAGTGAATCATCTTGTTCTAGTGCGCACCACCAGGGGAGGGTGAGTCACCCTATGGTCGTATGTTGCTCCAGTAAGAAACACAAGCCCTCAGAGCTCCTAGAGCTCAATGTATGCAACATGCAGGACCCTTGTACAAAGGTTTCTTGACGACTCGAAGTCGTTTGGGAAAATCATAGATTAGATCTTTCCACAGGGCTTTGATAAGGTGTATCGACCTGTACATCATCTTAATGCGATGGAGCCTCGCTCATTGACTTACCATATCCGAGATGATGTCTATCTACTAGAGAAATCGACGAATACGAGATTCCTTAATAATTGAATCCCACCTCTGGTTGTTACAGAGAATCACAGTGGTATGTGTTCAAACAACTCATTGAAGAGCTCCCCAACCAGGCAGCTTCATACAAGATCATACTCGTAGATATGTCTCCGGTATTAGTGGTGCTTATGGAAATCGAATTATGCTTCTTTCTCATCCATTATATCGAAGCAGAATCCAAAGAGAAACAGCACTAAAAAGTGCTCCAGTGATCCTGCACACTACCTACCTAATCAACATTCAAATAATCATGCAGTTTCATATTTCTGGCAATGTATCTCAATCCATTAGTAATTGTGCCATGAAGATATCTTAGAATATTCTTGGCATAAAATTAGTGAGGCTCAACCAAATATGAGCTCACAATGCTAACTGCAAAACATATGTATGGACGTAGGTTCAATAAGAACATCAATGCAAATGAGTTTATGAAACTCAAAGGAATTTCCCAAACCTGGTCCAACATCACTACCATATAACTTCTAAAAGTTAAGATCCTCGAGGTAGTCACAAGCTTTCAGTCCATCATACTGAATCTTTCTAATATATTTACCACATATTTTCCTTGAGATAGGAAAATTTCCCTTGGCTTCTTCCATACTTCAAGTCCTTGGTCCTTCATTTCAAATTTAGAAGCCAACTCCCTCTTACATTTGTGAATGAGAGGGTCTGCACTTCTTAGAAATAGGTCATCCACATACAACACCAGTATGAGAGGCTTGTCATCTTCAACCTTAAAGTAAACGTTAAGATCAGCTTCACTCCTAGTGAATCCCAACTTCATCAAGTAGCTATCGATCCTCTCATACCATGCTTGGCTTGCTTGCTTCAACCCATAGAGAGCCTTCTTCAACCTGCATACATGAGAGTTTCGATCATAAATCTCAAATCCTTTGGGTTGCTCCACATAGACCTCTTCTTTGTTCGAACCATGCAAGAACGCGGTCTTGACATCCATTTGATGTAGGTTCTATCCTTATGAAGCCACAAGGGCTATTATCAAGTAGATGGTCATATATCTAGCAACAGGTGCAAATATCTCATCATAGTATATACCTTCCTTTTGGGAGAAACCACGAGCAACAAAATGAGCCTTATACTTTTCTGTACTTCCATTTGCTGCATGCTTTATCTTGTAAAGCCATTTGGAAGTAACAATTGTCTTGTCCTGGCATCTGGGAACTACTTCCCAGACATCATTCTTCATGATAGACTCATATTCTTCGGTCATAGCATCCTTCCATACTTGATGCTTGATGGCGTCTAAGAATGATGAAGGCTCATTTTGTATGATCATGCTCATGATGGTCAGGTATCCCTGTTACTTATTAGGCTTCTTACTTTCATGAAAGGTTCCTCGAGGTGCAGTATGTCCTTCAGCATCATCAAGTAGCCCCCTATGCCATGAAGGCCTCTTCCTAGAAGAGGAAGGCTCATGTGGAGGAGGATCAATCGGATCAATGGGTTCTTCTACATCAAGCATTGATTCATCAACCCTTTCTTTTGGTTCCCTAGTGTCGGCTTCTTGAGAGCTCCTCAAAGTCGGAAGATTGTCCACCTTGCTTAGAGCCATATCTTCGTCAAAGGTGGCATCATGACTAATAACGACTTCCCTTTGAATGGCTACATAGATTCTATAGCCTTTAGTATTTTCACCATAGCCCATGAAAATTCCCTTCTTTCTAGATGCACCCAATTTATTTATTTTCTCTTTTGGCACATGAAAATATATAGAGCTTCCAAAAATTCTAAAATGAGAAACATCAGGTTTCTTACCGGTGAACTTTTCTTTAGGAGTCTTGGAACCCAATGCTTGATGAGAGCATCGATTTTGTATATATATGGCGGTGTTTTTAGATTCATCCCATAGAAACTTTGGAAGTCTTTGATCATGTAGCATGGCCCAAACAACTTCCACAATCGTGTGGTTCTTCCTTCCCGCCACACCATTTTGCTTAGGAGTATGTGGTGTAGTAGTCTCCCTCTTAATGCCAACTTTAGGTATGCCTGAGTGAACCAACTGTAATATATCGAAGGTCTTGCTTTGGCTTGAGGGCAATGGTCCCTTTTTGAGCTTTCCTTTGGCACATCTTGGACATACATCTTCTCTTTCTACTCAGAATTCGGGCATTGTTGTCACCATTTTGTCTTACACCGAGTATAGCTTTATAATGAAGGGGGGCAGACCTCCAATGCCAAAGTTTGTACTAAAGAGATGTGTCATAAGATATGACACCTAGCGGACTTCCATCGACCTGATATAATGAATCAACACTAAACCCAAGAGTAAATGCATCTTTAACATTATTTTTCCATATACGTACCTTGCCATCGCTGAAGGTTACCTTGTAGCCTTTGTCTTCCATTGCCGAGATGGACACTAGGTTCTTTTTGAGGTTAGGTGCATTTAATACATCCTGTAATTTCTAGCCTTCTTGAATGGTTGTCCTCTTCCTCGATTCCCAGCTCTCCTCTTACCTTTGCTATTGAATTTGTCATTCCTTTGATTGCCATTAGAGGGATTTTGATCATTGTCTCGGTGTGAGTCCTTTCTATCAGGGCACTCCCTTGCATAGTGACCTACTTTATCGCCGATGTAACACTGTCATTTTCTTCAAGCCTTAGGTCCAGCCTTTCCTTTTGATGTTGTCCTAGAATTATTTCTTTTCTTAGCATGAGAAGAAAAGGCACCAGGAGGACCTTTAGGCAAGGGCATTTCTTTCTCTTCTACCCTTGTTTCTTCTTGAATGCATCTAGCCATTAATTCCTCGAAAACAGGAACTACATTATTGTTCAGAAGAGTAGTCCTTAACATGTACCATTCAGATGGTAATCCTCCAAGAGTTGTGAGTGCCATTTCTCTATTAGTAATAGTCTCCCCAATAGATAGGAGATCGTTCTTGCTCTCGGTTATTCTTAAGAAGTATGCTTGCATACTCTCATATTTACCCTTCTTGATTTCCCTTAGCTTATTTCTAAGAAACAAAACTTGATTTGCATCATTAAATTTTAATAAACTCACCAGTCTATCATAGATTTCCTTGGAGATGTTTAGGTCAGAGATGTAGACCACCAAGTGCTTGTCGATAGAGTCCCGGATGATCTTCTATTTTGACTTCTCCGGTTTTCCATTTGTTCCATGCAGCAGTAGATGCATTTGATGGAGGCTCAACAATATTGCCTCTTACATGGTCCAGCACTCCTTGATCTTCTAGGGTTAGATCGATAGACATCTTCCATCTGTGATAGTCATATTTTTTATGAAGCTTTACTTCAGCAGGAAAGAGTGTTGAGGACCCCATAGTTCTTTTAGGATAGCTTTTCCAATCTTCTCTTCAGTGATTGCTCTTGCTCTTGCTCAGGCTTTGTCTTCACCTTAGCTCTGTTACCATCTTAAGTTATGGTATGTTATATGCTTATAACAATTTACTTCTTTTTCTTATTATATTCCACAGATTAGCAATCATATGTACATAAAGTAAAGTGCAAATAGAACATTAAACGATTGACAGAAAACAAGCCAAGACAAGATACACAAGATGTGGTGGCTAGCCAGGGACAAACCCCACAATGTGTGGGGAAACCCTTTGATAAAATATTCTTTTATCTTCAATAATTCAACAGAGAGAAATAGTACAATAAATCTTATTCATATCAGCAGTAGCAAACCCTAGATCAACGACATCAACATTAGCGACTTCATTATCAAACTAGGGCAGATGATATCTCACAAATCGTTCGTCAAATTGACTTCATTCCACCACCAAAAGTTGTGGATTTTAGAGGAGCTCCAGATGGACCTACAGTGAAATTCCAAAGAGGAGATATTCTATTCCACGAAGGTCAATCTTTACTTTTTCAGTTGTAGCTTCAGTTTCAGTAGTTTCCAGCTTCAAACTAAGGCAGTCAATATCTTGCAAACCATTCGTCAGATTGACTTCATTCCACCACCAAAAGTTGCAGCTTTCAGAGGAGATCTAGATGGACCTACAATGTAGTTATAAAGAGGAGATTTGATGGTCAACGCTGGTCCAACTTTGGATCTACAGTTGTAGCATCAGGTTCAATAGCTTTCAGCTTCACATGTATGAGAGAGAGACCCTTTTCTGCGCAATAGAGAAGAGACTCATTTCTGCGCAGTGGAGAGAGAGAGATGTGATGATATGAGTGAGTACAAATGAGGAAAATTCCTCTTATATTTATACACAACATTTGTGTTTGAATAGATGCGACTATTGGGCTTCTGAGCCTACATGAGTTGTAGGTCGGCTTGATAATAATTCCATAATCAAAATAAATTCATATCTCCATGAATACTTATCGAAATCAGGTGATCTTTATATCAATCCTACACCTATCAGTGAGAGGAATATAATAAAAATATTATCATCCTTGAATAGGATGACCCACATGAATTCTTGCCCTAGTTTCCAAATTTTAATAGTTCTTGGCTTCTTCAAGTACACATGTAGGTCATAAGGCATGGTTGATAGACTCAAGTGCATCCTTTCACTTCACTCCCCATAGAGAGTGGTTCTGCAAGTATGAGAAATATGATGGTGGTGATGTCTTCTTGGGGGATGATAGGAAGGCTAGAATTGTTGGTCGCTAAAAATTAAAGTTGAAGTTGCAAGGTGGAAGGGTTAGAACACTTTCAGGTGTTCTACATATTCCTGCATTAGCTAGAAATCTGATTTATGTAAGCAAGCTGGATGATGCAGGTGTAAAATAGTGTTCGAGAAGGACACCTGCAAAATGGTTCGAGGAGCACTGGTATTGATGTGGGGAGTTTGAATTGGAACTCTGTACAAGCTACAAGGTAGCACTGTTATTGATGGGTCCAACATTTCTCTGGTTCCTGAAAGTGGAACAAAAAATATAGTGGTCTCTAGAGAGAAGACCATGTTGTGGCATCAAAAGCTTGAACATATTAGAGAGGAGGACCTTCGAATACTTCATGGTAAAGGTATGTTAGAAGGTATGAGTAATAGCTCTCTGGATTTTGATTTCTATAAAAATTGTGTATATGGGAAGTAGAATCAGGTGAGTTTCCCCTCTGGTAGTAAGAGGGCGAAACAAATATTAGAGCTTGTGCACAGTGATGTGTTTGGACCTGTGAAGGTTCCTTCACTGGGTAAGTGTATGTACTATGTATCATTTATAGATGACTTCTCAAGGAAGACATGGATATATTTCCTTAAGAAGAAATATGAAGTCTTTGACAGGTTTAAAGAATTTAAGGCTCTCATGGAAAATCAGTGAGAGAAGAAGATAAAGGTGTTGAGGGCAGATAATGGTGGAGAGTTTTGCAGCAAGGAATTTGAAGAATTATGTAAGAAGTGTGGTAGAGCATGGCAGAAGAATACTCCATACACTGTTAGAAAATTATATATTATAGAGCAATGGAACACATAAAATATTATAAACATAGAAAATACATAAAACAAGAGAGACATAGATATACGTGGTTCACCTAGTTTAGGCTACGTCCACGGAGAAACAACTAGTCCTTATTTTTATATTATCCAACAAACTAAAGAGATACAACCTACAGCAGATCCGTTGTAACTCCCTCTTTGCTCTCAATCTCCTCTCTCTTCCTCACTCAAATTATAAATCTACATAGGCGCAATACAATTCCCTCATATATAGTGAGGGTTTTCCTTCTAGGGAAAAAAAACCCTAAATTAAACATAACTTCTACCATCAGATCTTTGCTTAATCAATGGCCAAGATTGACTACGAAATTACAACATTTTACAAGGAAATTTTACATCTATTCTTATCTTTGGGGGCACTGCCCCTGATTCCCCTCTAGGGGGGGGCTCGCAAAAGGTCACAGCCGCCCCCCTAGACCCCCCCTGCAGCAAATATTTTACAGGCGGCATTGCCACCCCATTTCAACTTGGGGTCCAATGCGGCGATACCTTTAAATATAGAAGATAATCAGGCTCCACACCCAAAAATCTCCCAATTGGAGACTGATTATAGCAACTCCACCTCTACTTAATTTGCTAGACAATGACTCCACTTTGGACCTATCTGTTTCTCATCTTCTTCATCATATTTGAAGACCAATTGAAACTGAGCAGATTATCAGTTTCTCCCTGGTTACAACTTTTGTTAGCATATCTGTAAGATTCTAGCTAGTGTGTATCTTTTCCAGCTTCAACTTTCCATCTTCCAACGTTGACCGTATGAAATGGTACTTGAGATGTATATGCTTAGTCTTGGCATGAAATATAGAGTTCTTTGCAAGATGTATGGCACTCTAGCTATCATTGTATAACCTGCCCAACTCCTACTTCTTACCCAATTCATCCAGAAACATTAGTAACCAAACCATTTCTTTACTAGCCTCTCTAGTAGCAACATACTCTACTTTTTTTGTTGAGAGTGCAGCAACACTTTGCAACTTTCAGACCCAATTAACAGTTGTTCCACCTACAGTAAACACATACCCTGCTGTGCTCCTCCTATTATCTTGATCACCCGCCATATCTGCATCAACATATCCTTGTAGAGCAATGTTTGAACCACCAAAACATAATGCTTGATTTGTGGTACCTCTCAAATACCCGAGAATCCACTTCATCACCATCCAATGTTCTTTTCCTAGATTTTTCATGTACCTACTTACAACTCCTACTGCATGTGCCATATCAGGCCTTCTGCAGACCATTGCATACAGTAAGCTTCCAACTACTAATGCATATGGAACTTTAGAAATATAATCCATGTCTTCTTGGGTCTTTGGGCACATCTCCTTACTAAGTTTGAAATGGCCAGCAAAAGGTGTACTAACTGGTTTTACATTATGCATATTAAACCTTTTCAACACCTTTTCTATGTACTCACTTTGAGACAATTTTAAGTTGCAATTCTTCCTGTCCCTAGTTTTGCAACACCCAAATCCTTCATTGCAAATGAGTTTGCCAATTTTCTTTTGAGCACATTTACTTCCTGCATGTTAGAACCTACAACAAGCATGTCATCTACATACAATAACAATATAATATAGCTGCCATCATTTTTCCTTTTGAGATAAACACAATGATCAAAGTGACATCTAGTATAACCTTGTTCAAACATAAACCTATCAAATTTTAGATACCACTGCCCTGGAGCCTGTTTTAATCCATACAAGCTCTTCTTCAACCTGCACACTAGTTTCTCCTTCCCTTTTACCTCATATCCTTGTGGTTGTTGCATATATATCTCTTCCTCCAAATCCCCAAGGAGAAAGGTTGTCCTTACATCTAACTGCTCAAGATGCAAATCTTCAACTGCTACTAGACTTAAAATAGTTCTGATTGAAGCCATTTTAACAACAGGAGAAAATATCTCATCAAAGTCTATACCCTTTTTTTGTGCAAACCCTTTCAGCACAAGTCTAACTTTATATCTTTTCCTACCTCCATCTTCTTCCTTCAACTTGTAAACCCATTTATTCTATGATGTTGTTTTACCTGCAGGCAACCTAACTAAGTCCCAAGTCTGGTTATGTGCTAAGGAGTCCATCTCTTCTTTCATGG